>JAVIAB010000159.1:22422565-22468912 GCA_032433765.1 Megaustenia siamemsis
TTTGGGGAAATTAGAAAGTGTTGGTTAGACCACCACATCTAAAAAGTTCTAGTTTGGGGGAAATTAGAAAGTGTTGGTTAGACTACCACATCTAAAAAGTTCTGGTTTTGGGGAAATTAGAAAGTGTTGGTTAGACTACCACATCTAAAACGTTCTAGTTTTGGGGAAATTAGAAAGTGTTGGTTAGACTACCACATCTAAAAAGTTCTAGTTTGGGGGAAATTAGAAAGTGTTGGTTAGACTACCACATCTAAAAAGTTCTAGTTTTGGGAAAATTAGAAAGTGTTGGTTAGACTACCACATTTAAAAAGTTCTAGTTTTGGGGAAATTAGAAAGTGTTGGTTAGACTACCACATCTAAAAAGTTCTAGTTTTGGGGAAATTAGAAAGTGTTGGTTAGACTACTACATCTAAAAAGTTCTAGTTTTGGGGAAATTAGAAAGTGTTGGTTAGACTACCACATCTAAAAAGTTCTAATTTGGGGGAAATTAGAAAGTGTTGGTTAGACTACCACATCTAAAAAGTTCTAGTTTGGGGGAAATTAGAAAGTGTTGGTTAGACTACCACATCTAAAAAGTTCTGGTTTTGGGGAATTAGAAAGTGTTGGTTAGACTACCACATCTAAAAATTCTGGTTTTGGGGAAATTAGAAAGTGTTGGTTAGACTACCACATCTAGAAAGTTCTAGTTTGGAGGAAATTAGAAAGTGTTGGTTAGACTACCACATCTAAAAAGTTCTGGTTTTGGGAAATTAGAAAGTGTTGGTTAGACTACCACATCTAAAAAGTTCTGGTTTTGGGGAATTAGAAAGTGTTGGTTAGACTACCACATCTAAAAAGTTCTAGTTTTGTGGAAATTAGAAAGTGTTGGTTAGACTACCACATCTAAAAAGTTCTAGTTTTGGGGAAATTAGAAAGTGTTTGTTAGACTACCACATCTAAAAAGTTCTAGTTTTGTGGAAATTAGAAAGTGTTGGTTAGACTACCACATCTAAAAAGTTCTATTTTGGGGGAAATTAGAAAGTGCTTGTTAGACTACCACATCTAAAAAGTTATAGTTTTAGGGGAAATTAGAAAGTGTTGGTTAGACTACCACATCTAAAAAGTTCTAGTTTTGGGGAAATTAGAAAGTGTTGGTTAGACTACCACATCTAAAAAGTTCTAGTTTTGGGGAAATTAGAAAGTGTTGGTTAGACTACCACATCTAAAAAGTTCTGGTTTTGGCGAAATTAGAAAGTGTTGATTAGACTACCACATCTAAAAAGTTCTGGTTTTGGGGAAATTAGAAAGTGTTGGTTAGACTACCACATCTAAAAAGTTCTGGTTTTGGCGAATTAGAAAGTGTTGGTTAGACTACCACATCTAAAAAGTTCTGGTTTTGGGGAAATTAGAAAGCGTTGGTTAGACTTCCACATCTAAAGAGTTCTGATTTTGGGGAAATTAGAAAGTGTTGGTTAGACTTCCACATCTAAAAAGTTCTAGTTTGGGGAAATTAGAAAGTGTTTGTTAGACTACCACATCTAAAAAGTTCTAGTTTTGGGGAAATTAGAAAGTGTTGGTTAGACTACCACATCTAAAAAGTTCTGGTTTTGGGAAATTAGAAAGTGTTGGTTAGACTACCACATATAAAAAGTTCTAATTTGGGGGAAATTAGAAAGTGTTGGTTAGACTACCACATCTAAAAAGTTCTAGTTTTGGGGAAATTAGAAAGTGTTGGTTAGACTACCACATCTAAAAAGTTCTAGTTTTGGGGAAATTAGAAAGTGTTGTTTAGACTACCACATCTAAAAAAATGGGTTTTTGGGGAAATTAGAAAGTGTTGGTTAGACTACCACATCTAAAACGTTCTGGTGTTTTTGACATTAACAAGCTGTGATTAAACTTCAAAAATATATTTTAAAAAAAACAAACCAAAAAAATGAACACAGAACTGGAGTCATCAGTCTCTACACACGTCAGGACATAGTGTCAAAGAGGTCTGAGCACTTATGGACACGCCCGATGTGCAATGAGTATGACCCATCAACTAAAGTAAACAGCAGACAAAACATAAATTCATATTTACGGAAGTAAAAAGTTGTTGGTGTGTGTGTAAAACTGAAAGTGTTGCTGTCACAAGCTAACGATGAGTCTACCTAGAGACAGGCTGTCCTCATCCTCATCAAACGAGTCGACTAGGAGGAGTAAAGAAGTTCTCAACAGGTGGCGCTTCCATTCTGAGAAATCCAAACAAAAGTTGAAGGACGCGCAAGACAGCAATGAAAGGTATGCTCTGTTTTTGTAAAGGTATGCTCTGTTTTTGTAAAGGTATGCTCTGTTTTTGTAAAGGTATGCTCTGTTTTTGTAAAGGTATGCTCTGTTTTTGTAAACAGGAATGTTTTTCCTTCTGTTTAACATCACTAATATCACAAGTACATCAATTGTATCATAAAGTGCATCAAAAGTATCATAAGTAGATCAATTGTATCATAAGTACTTCAATATTATCATGTGTACATCGACATTATCACAAGTGCATAAATATTATCACAAGTACATCAATATTATCACAAGTACATCAATATTATCACAAGTACATCAATATTATCACAAGTACATCAATATTAACACAAGTACATCAGTATTATCACAAGTACATCAATATTAACACAAGCACATAAATATTATCAAAAATACATCAATAGTATCATAAGTACATCAATATTAAAATAAGTCATGCCTTAAAAAGCTGCATTTGACTTCCGGTCAATATGGCGGATAGGGGGCAGGAACTGTTGAGGCTCTGTCTGAAAAGTGTTCCTTGTTGCAGTTTCCTCATATTCTATGCCCGGCTTGCTGCTGAAGGCTACTGAGTTTAGTGCTCTGTGCACACCGTGAGCTGTGTTTTTCATCCGGATCGGTTTGGATATTCCGAGTGCTTACGATGAATGATGATATCGTATGACGAAGGACAGTTCAGCTGCATTCACTTTAGATACCGCTCCGCCTTATGTCTTTTGACGTGTGTTGTAGCTGCCTTTCCTTTATTTTTGTTATCCTTCAATTAGATGAGATGGTAATTCGGATGATTCCACTGGCACGAGCGGTTGAGCAATTATGGATTTTAATTATAACTACAACTATAACTATAAATACAACTACTGACTATAACTACAACTACAGCTACTAACTACAACTACAACTATAACTGCAACTACTAATCACAACTACAACTACAACTATAACTATAACTATAACTACAATTACAACTATAACTAAAACTATAACTATAACAATAACTACAACTACAACTATAACTAAAACTAAAACTACAACTACAACTACAACTACAGTTATAACTAGAACTAGAACTAGAACTATAACTACAACTACAACTACAGCTACAACTACTAACTACAACTAAAACTATAACTATAACTGCAACTACAACTATAACTATAACTTTAACTATGAATATAACTACAACTATAACTACAACTACAACTATAACTATAACTATAACTATAACTATAACTATAACTATGACTATAACTATAACTACAACTACAACTACAACTACAACTGTAACTACAACTATACTTATAAATATAACTACAACTGTAAAAACAACTATAACTACAACTATAACTATAACTATAACTACAACTACAACTATAACTACAACTACAACTACAACTTTAACTACAACTATAACAACAACTACAACTATAACTATAATTACAATTATAAATATAAATATAACTATAACTATAACTATAACTACAACTACAACTATAACTACAACTGTAACTACAACTATACTTATAAATATAACTACAACTGTAAAAACAACTATAAATACAACTATAACTACAACTATAACTATAACTATAACTACAACTACAACTACAACTACAACTACAACTACAACTACAAATAGAACTATAACTACAACTATAACTATAACTACAACTACAACTATAATTACAAATACAACTATAACTACAAATTCAACTATAACTACAACTACTACTACTACTACAACAATAAATAAAACTATAACTACAACTATAACTATAACTACAACTACATCTACAATTACAACTATAACTATAACTACAACTATTACAACTATAACTATAACTACAACTACAACTATAACCATAACTACAACTACAACTATAACTATAACTATTACTATATATACAACTACAACTACAACTAAAACTACAACAACTGACTTTTACTACAACTATAACTATAATACCTACTACAACTACAATTATAACTACAACTATAATATTACTACAACTATAACTGTAACTATATCTATAACTACAACTACAACTATAACTATAACTACAACTACAACTACAACTACAACTACAACAATAACAACAACTACATCTATAACTACAACTACAACTATAACTATAACTTCAACAATACTTACAACCATAACTATAACTATCACTACAACTACAACTACAACTATAACTATAACTATAACTATAACTATAACTATAACTATAACTACAACTACAACTATATCTATAACTACAACTACAAATACAACAATAACTATAACTACAACTACAACTATAACTATAACTACAACCACAACTATAACTACAACCACAACTATAACTACAGCTACAACTACAACTATAACTACAACTTCAACTACAACTATAACTACACGATAACTATAACTATAACTATAACTACAACTACGACTACAACTACAGCTATAACTACAACTACAACTATAACTACAACTACAACTACAAATACTAACTATAACTACAACTACAACTATAACTACAACTTTAAATATATCTTTAACTACAACTACAACTACAACTATAACTATAACTATAACTACAACTACAACTAGATCTACAACTATAACTATAACTGTAACTACAACTACAGCTATAACTATAACTACAACTACAACTACAACTACATCTATAACTACAACTATAACTACAACTACAACTATAACTATAACTACAACTACAACTACACCTATAACTATACCTATAACTACAACTACAACTATAACTATAACTATAATTATAACTACAGCTACAACTATAACTATAAATATAACTGTAATTATAACTATAACTACAACTATAACTATAACTATAACTATAACTACAACTACAACTATAACTATAACTACAACTACAACTACACATACATCTACAATTATAATTACAACTATAACTACAACTACATCTATATAGCCACGACATCTGTACAGTTTGGTGCAATATAAAAAGTTCCCCTAAAGCTACAGAGCTGAAAGCTGCAGCGACTCAAACCTGTTGGTTTGTGCCAGGATCAGTGGTCTAGATCTACCCAGACCCTACTCCACCTCTTCGCAGTACCCTAGTAACAGACTAGCCACTCTAGTCTGGCCAAGCAAATCCCCAGACATGGGATTTTGATTGTTGATCCCCAGACAAGCCCCTCGCCGCACAGGCAGATAACTCGGACTTCGGAGGTACTCATACTATTTTCTTCGATGAGTTATTGACCTTCCGGGCCTCGCTGCTGAGACCAGGGGCGTTCAGGGGTGGTGTCGCGGAGAGAAATCATAAATAAGAATCCCAACAGGTGTAGCCGGGATTTGAACCCACAACCTCTCTGTCTCGAGGCCGGCGTCTTGCCTCCAGACCAACCAGTCCCCCAGTGACGGGACTTGAATCGGGGACTTTCTTATCCTGATGCCGAAGTCTTACCTCTATGCCACCGAGTTCCCCATCCTCAATTTTATTTTACCATCATCTTTAAAGTTAGTCTTCGCCACTTATGCCTTACTGACAGTTTCTGTTCTGTTCTCTAACTGGACGCAGCGGATGTGGCTTAAGTTGGTTCAACTTTGGCTGTTCATAGTCTGGTGCAACCCTTGTGGGAACAACAACATTGGCCGGATATCGCTAGGTTCCGCTGCTAAGTGACATGAACTTTTTGAGGGTCTGTAACAAGGGACTCATTTGTTCTTTTTAGTTATCTTTGTTGTGTTATCTTCCTTGTTTATTTTATGCTAGTTTCTCATCTCTTCTGTTCTTTCTTCACTCTGTCTTAAATTTCTCTTTGTTCTCGTTGTTTCTTCTGTTTTAAGTATATCTTATCTGTTCTCTTATTTGCTTCTTATATTTTAAATGTATATTTCTCTTTTTTTTTATTGTTGTTATGCTTTACAATTCACTTTCTCTCTTCTCTTATTTGTTTCTTATATTTTGAATGTATTTTTCTCTGTTCTTTTGATTGTTATTATTCTTTACAATTCACTTTCTCTGTTCTCTTATTTGTTTCTTATATTTTGAATGTATTTTTCTCTGTTTTTGTAATTATTCTTCTATTTTACAATTATCTATCTTTGTTCTCTTCACTCTTCCTTTTATCTGCAATTTCTCTTTAGTAAAATTATCTTCATTGCTCATTAATTTTTTTTATATTTCTTTTTGTCTATTCTCTCATCTGTTCATTTTTATTTTAAAATAATCTTTGTTCTCTCCTTCACGCATCTTGTTTTTCATTTCCTTTTTTCTCTTCTTGGTTCATTTTATTTTAATGTTCACCTTATCCGTTCTTTTATTTATTCATTTTCTTTTTAATTTCTTATTTGAAAGTTCTCTTATTTGTTAAATGTGTTTTCAAATTTCACTTTGTGCGTTAACTACAGTGGTTCACTGTGTCTTTCCTTTTACTTTGTCTGCGCTCTACTTTATTTCTGTTGTTTTTAAAATGTACTTTCAATTTCTCTTTCTTGTTCATGTTGTTTATAATTTATGTTGATATGAAATCATCTTTTAGCCATTCCGACATGACACTACAAACCTCACACCCCCTAAAAAAGAAAAAAGTAAAGAGCCCCGTCCCGCCAAGTGGCGTATAGGGAATATGTTGTTTGTGACCATAATTTTTACAGACCATCGGCACGTGACTTTTGGGGTAATGTGGTCGGTATTACGCCCGTGCCGTTTTACTTTCCCAGAAAAAAATAATCTGGTACACATTTAAGGCTGGGTGAACCCGAAAGCCAAAATCTTGTCCTTTGTAGTCCGGTTCACTAACCAGTGAGCTATCGCGGCTCCTACATGCACCCCATACCTGAGGCTTTGTTACGGTTTGTCGTCACGGCTAGTTTTCTTCGTTTCAAAATAACATTTTAGTTCTAAAGTTGAAAAGTGTGCATCGTGCATGGATGATGATGATGATGATGATGATGATGATGATGTCATGAATGTAGAACAGGGGGCCTCGGTAGCATAGCTGGGAATACCACCCCACAGGGGGCCTCGGTAGCCTAGTTGGGAACACCACCCTACAGGGGGCCTCGGTAGCCTAGTTGGGAACAGCACCCTACAGGGGGCCTCGGTAGCCTAGTTGGGAACAGCACCCTACATGGGGCCTCGGTAGCCTAGTTGGGAACAGCACCCTACAGGGGGTCTCGGTAGCCTAGTTGGGAACAGCACCCTACATGGGGCCTCGGTAGCCTAGTTGGGAACAGCACCCTACAGGGGGTCTCGGTAGCCTAGTTGGGAACAGCACCCTACATGCGGCTTCGGTAGCCTAGTTGGGAACAGCACCCTACAGGGGGCCTCGGTAGCCTAGTTGGGAACATCACCCTACAGGGGGTCTCGGTAGCCTAGTTGGGAACAGCACCCTACAGGGGGCCTCGGTAGCCTAGTTGGGAACAGCACCCTACAGGGGGCCTCGGTAGCCTAGTTGGGAACAGCACCCTACATGGGGCCTCGGTAGCCTAGTTGGGAACATCACCCTACAGGGGGCCTCGGTAGCCTAGTTGGGAACAGCACCCTACAGGGGGCCTCGGTAGCCTAGTTGGGAACAGCACCCTACAGGGGGCCTCGGTAGCCTAGTTGGGAACAGCACCCTACAGGGGGCCTCGGTAGCCTAGTTGGGAACAGCACCCTACAGGGGGCCTCGGTAGCCTAGTTGGGAACAGCACCCTACAGGGGGCCTCGGTAGCCTAGTTGGGAACATCACCCTACAGGGGGCCTCGGTAGCCTAGTTGGGAACAGCACCCTACATGGGGCCTCGGTAGCCTAGTTGGGAACATCACCCTACAGGGGGCCTCGGTAGCCTAGTTGGGAACAGCACCCTACAGGGGGCCTCGGTAGCCTAGTTGGGAAAACCACCCGACTGAGCTACCGACGTTCGGACAACCCGTGTTCGATTCCCGCTGGAAGCGTTGTGAATTGTACTCGTGGTTGGAAAACAATCCCCCCGTGGTCGACCCAGCCGCTGGCAGAAATGGGTACCAGGGTAGTACTCTGGGAAAGTGAGGAATGTCTTCTCACGTCGTGAGTTTCGATGCTTGAAGCGACACTATCCAGAAGTCTCCGAACACTTCTGGATAGACGGCCGAGCACATGTCACTGAAAACTCGCGTGCTAAGAACTTTACATTGGGTTTCACTTAGAACATTGTACTCAATCATAAACGGAGATTTTATAGAAGTGGTTTCAGTCTGCGGCACCAGACGGATGATAATTCTTCTGTCTTTTGTTTTTTTTTTTCTTCGTTCGCCAGCTTTTTACCTCTGACGAAATCCCTGGAGACTCGGAACTGAATTTTTCGTGTTAATTCAGTTTTCCCTGGCAGCCGTGTACACAGGGGTTCCTCGCCGCACAGGCAGATAACTCCGACTTCGGAGGTACTCATATTTTTTTCCGTCCATGAGAAATTGACGTTTCAAGCCGGGCCTCGCTGCTGAGACCAGGGGTGGTTGCCGCGGAGAGAAATCGTTAAAAAAAATTCCCAACCGGTGTAGCCGGGATTTGAACCCACAACCTCTCTGTCTCGAGGCCGGCGTCTTGCCTCCAGACCAACCAGTCCCCATTCTGTTTTTATATTGTTTTCTCAAAATTGTATTTCTGAAGAAATTTTACATCTGATCTTTTTTTCATGATCCAATGTATTTACGGATTTTTCTATATAATTTAGTTAGTATGTATAGTTTGAATAGATCAATTTTCTTCCTTGCTGTTTGTAAGTTTCCATGATTTGCAACCATATCTTGTTATTAGTAAGATATATACCATCACTAATTGTATCTTTACTACCGTGTTGGTTTGTGCCACATGTTTATATAGTTTGAATAAGGAGACGTGATAGCTCAGTGGTTAGTGAACTGGACTACAAAGGACAAGAGGTAGGGTTCGATCCCAACCGACGGTTTCCGGGTTCACCCAGCCTTTAATGGGTACCGGATATTTTTTATGGGTAAGTAAAGCGGCACGGGCGTAATACCGACTGCATTACCTCAAAAATCATGTGCCGAAGGTCTATAAAATGTATGGTCACTAACACCATATTTCCTATACGCCACTTGGCGTGACGGGGGTACTTTACTTTTCACTTATTTAGTTTGAATGGATCGATTTTCTTCCTTGCTGTTTGTAAAAGTGTCCATTATTTACAACCATATCTTGTTATTGGTAAGATATATATAGCATCACTAATGTTATCTTTGCTGCCGTGTTGGTTTGTGCCACATGTTCTTCATAGCTTTAATTTTTATGTTGATTGTGGTAGTCTCTTTAGATCTCTGTCAGACATTCTCCATTGTTAGTTATTACAGATCCCAGATATTCATCATCAAGTACCGGGCCGGCTGGCGTAGGTGATCATGTCTCTCCACAACTTTCGATCTCGACAGTTATTTATCATTTCTGTTGTTGACCTTCTGCCGAGACATTCTCTGAAGCTGTCTGGTATCTTTTCTCTTTGTTTCCTTCTATCTCTTCGTCCCTCAATTTTCCCAGTTGTCACAATATATTCCAGCTGTTCCCTTCTCATTCTATCTATCTATTGTCATTTCGAGCCGAAGACGGCACATAGGGCAGAACCACAATCTCAAAAACAGAAACCTTGCGTGCCAAAGTGGCACATATTGCAGAGATCACTGCTCTAAAATATATGGCGCTGTTTCTATAACAATACTTTTTACAATGACAGCTTGTCAAGCCATCGATCAACCTCCTTAGTCGCCTCTTACATTTCCCTTCTCATTACATGGCCAAAAAATGATGATTGTTTTTTTCCTAATATTGGAAATTAGCTCTCCTTTTTGCTTTGGTATCTTTCAGAACGATTTCATTACTTTTCTTAGCTGTCCATGGTATTCGCAACATTCTTCTGTAAAATCACATTTCTATGGTTGGGTAATTTTACCTACTACTATATGCAGTAAACAGTACAACCTGCGGCTGTCCTGCTGCTTTACAGTTGAGCTCCGGAGATTAAAAGGCTAAGGGAGGGTACCCGAAGTAAAACAACCCCACAGCCTTGTGGGTGAGACATTTTTAGTGAAAAGCTAGCGGAGCCAAGCGTAAACAAACCCACGGAAGACAACAGAAAACCACCGTCATAATTTCTTTGTACAATTATGAATCGCCACAACATTAGATCTGTAATTAGAGCACAACTTCCGATTTCTTTTCTTTGTAATGGGTATGGACACTGTTAGTTTTACCAAATATTTGGTCAATCCACATTTTCCCTTTTCCAGATGTTTACACAAGGTACGTGGTAAACACAAACACTGGCCTCACCTCCAACCTCGATGAATTCAGCTGGAATGTCGTCACTTCCGGGTTTCCTCCCTCTCTTCAGATTTCTTTTTTAGTTGTTGAGTGCACTTGACATAACATAGGCGCTGGTTGTTATTTTTTCTTCACTTTCTATTAATAGATCTGAGTGTTTGACGTATCTTCTTACATTGTCCGGAGGCACAGGCGCGCCTCACAGCAGCAGAGCTGGAAGTTGTCAGCGACCCACAGCTGATGGTTTGCGTCAGCATCGGTAAATCAGAACTATCCAGACCATGCTACACCTCTCCGTAGTGCCTGCAGTAACAGACTAACTTGTCTAGCTAATTATCGGCTCGGAAGTTTCCCTCTATAATAATATTCATTTATCATTATTTGTCTCCAGTCTAAACCACTGGAAACTACTATTCGTGCTGTTTCATCGTATAACTGTGTGTCTGCAACGTAAGTATTCAGCTCTACCCTAGTCGGGAGATACTTGTCTTAACAGGAAACATACAGATACACAATTCATTCCCGAGCTTACGTTATAGTCATGAGAACACCAGCGGGAAAGACATCGCCAATGATGACTAATTTTTTAGTTAGCTGAGTTGGCAGTGTTCCCTTGTGTTTGGCTTTTCGTGGCAAGGCGCTGTGCCAAGAAGTACGGGTTCGATCTTGCTTCGGACCATATATTGTTTTTTTTCTGTTGTTTATTATTTGTCATTTTTTTTCCCGAATGCTGTAAACATACCTCTTCATCTGAATTGGTTCACTGACCAAGCGAGTAGGGATCGAAGAGGGAAGACAACCCGGTACTCAAAAATGTCGTGCTGAAGTCGGATATGTTAGGCGGAGAAGGCGCAAATATCACATTTATACTGAAAACTAATATACTGAAATTGACAATCACGAAGATACAGACTTTCATTAATGGATGCTTACGCAGGATAAAAGGATGGAAATGGCAGGACAAAATCACTAACATGGAATTATGGAAATGTACCAGTCAAACACCAGTGGATAAAGAGATACAGCGAAGACGATGGCACTGGATAGGACACACACTACGGAAGCCATCTGAGAGTATTACACAACAGGCCCTTTTTGGAATCCCCAGGGGAAAAGACAAAGAGGAAGACCAAGGAATTCTTGGAGAATACAGATAGAAGCAGAGATGAAGATGATGGGGAAGACATGGAATGATCTTAAAAGAATGGCAAAAAAACAGAACGACTTGGAAAGTGTTTGTTGAAGACCTATGCTCCACTGGGAGCTAAAAGGTAGAAGAAGAAGAGGAAGACTGAAAACCACACCACGTCACAACGCAGACACGCCCACTTAACGTCCTTTTAAGGGCGGAAGACGAAGAGGTGTACCCCTGTAGTCATCGTGTGAACACAAGCAAGCATATATTGTACAGCAATACTCGCTACAACATCTGTGCAATATATCTGTATTCTCTGTTATTGTATTCCCACTCCGTCATTAGTTTAGTTTTAGTTAACGGAGTACACGTCTTTGTCGTCCGCCCTTTAAAGGATGTTAGGTGGGCGTGTCTTCGGCGTGTTGTGGTTTGCAGTATAACTGTGATATTTGGGCTTTTAATTTTAGCCCAACACATCCGACTTCAGAACGACATTTTTGAGTACAGGGTTGTCTTCCCTCCTCGATCCTTGCGTTCTTGGCCAGACTAGATAGGTTAATCTGTTTTAGGAGGCACCAAGGTGAGGTGGAGCAGGATGTGGATGATTCTGGTTCATCGATCCTGGCGCAAGCCATCAGCTTTGGGTCGCTGACAACTTTCAGCTATGCTGCTGGGAGGCGACGTTGTCTCCTAGTTTAGTCTAGTCTAGTCTAGTCCAGTCCAGTCCAGTCCAGTCCAGTCCAGTCCAGTCCAGTCCAGTCCATTCCATTCCACTTTAGTTTACTTTAGTTTAGTTTAGTTTAGTCTAGTCTAGTTTAGTTTAGTTTAGTTTAGTTTAGTTTAGTTTAGTTTAGTTTAGTTTAGTTTAGTTTAGTTTAGTTTAGTCTAGTTTAGTTTAGTTTAGTTTAGTCTAGTTTAGTTTAGTTTAGTTTAGTTTAGTTTAGTCTAGTTAGTTTAGTTTAGTTTAGTCTAGTTTAGTTTAGTTTAGTTTAGTTTAGTTTAGTTTAGTTTAGTTTAGTCTAGTTTAGTTTAGTTTAGTTTTGTCTAGTTTAGTTTAGTTTAGTCTAGTCTAGTCTAGTTTAGTTTAGTTTAGTTTAGTCTAGTTTATTTTAGTCTAGTTAAGTTTAGTTTAGTTTAGTTTAGTCTAGTTTAGTTTAGTCGACGGATCATCCTCACTGCACGTTGGGTCCCTCAGTATGTGCAGACTGATGACTCCCGTATGTCTCTCAGTATGTGCAGACTGATGACTCCTGTATGTCTCTCAGTATGTGGAGACTGATGACTCCCGTATGTCTCTCAGTATGTGCAGACTGATGACTCCCGTATGTCTCTCAGTATGTGCAGACTGATGACTCCCGTATGTCTCTCAGTATGTGGAGACTGATGACTCCTGTATGTCTCTCAGTATGTGGAGACTGATGACTCCCGTATGTCTCTCAGTATGTGCAGACTGATGACTCCCGTATGTCTCTCAGTATGTGGAGACTGATGACTCCCGTATGTCTCTCAGTATGTGCAGACTGATGACTCCCGTATGTCTCTCAGTATGTGCAGACTGATGACTCCCGTATGTCTCTCAGTATGTGGAGACTGATGACTCCTGTATGTCTCTCAGTATGTGGAGACTGATGACTCCCGTATGTCTCTCAGTATGTGCAGACTGATGACTCCCGTATGTCTCTCAGTATGTGGAGACTGATGACTCCCGTATGTCCCTCAGTATGTGGAGACTGATGACTCCCGTATGTCCCTCAGTATGTGGAGACTGATGACTCCCGAATGTCCCTCAGTATGTGGAGACTGATGACTCCCGTATGTCCCTCAGTATGTGGAGACTGATGACTCCCGTATGTCCCTCAGTATGTGGAGACTGATGACTCCCGTATGTCCCTCAGTATGTGGAGACTGATGACTCCCGTATGTCCCTCAGTATGTGGAGATTGATGACTCCCGTATGTCGTAAAATCAAAGGACAAGTTTGCAGAACAGAACATTTAAAATGTGTGATGTTGAAGTTCTAATACGTGAGTCCAACTAAAGAATAGACATCCAGTTCTGGAAGAAGTGTGTTGTACATGTGCTCCGTGTGGAGGACGAGTACTGACAACGAGGTGGATTACAATTCGGGAGTAAAGGCATCAAGATGCACCAAGATGCACCAAGATACACCAAGTTGCACCAAGATGCACCAATATGCATCAAGATGCACCAAGATACACCAAGTTGCACCAAGATGCACCAAGATACACCAAGTTGCACCAAGTTGCACCAAGATGCACCAAGATGCACCAAGATACACCAAGTTGCACCAAGATGCACCAATATGCATCAAGATGCACCAAGATACACCAAGATGCACCAAGATTCACCAAGATGCACCAATATGCACCAAGATGCACCAAGATACACCAAGATGCACCAAGATACACCAAGATGCACCAAGATTCACCAAGATACACCGAGATGCAAAGCTGCTGTAAAGCTGACAATAATGGTAATTTTAAAAAAAAGAAGAGGAAAGTGGTGTGGTAACAGTTTTACGTGGAAATAAACACACACAAAAAGTTGACGTTTCGGCCAAGTTGGTCTTCAGCTGCAACAATAAATATATATTTTTGTATTGTTGTTTGTTGTTCCAGCTGAAGGCCTACGTGGCCGAAACGTCGATTTTTCTTTTAAATACCACGTATAACTGTTACCATATCACTTTTTTTCTTCCTTTTTTTTAAAATTGTCATTGGATTACAATTTGTCCAGCCATTAGCCACCCTCTTGGAATCCTCACATTCGGAATGATGGAGACCATATTTTGTTGACAGACTCAGTAACAACCTGGGATGGTTAAGTGTATGTTGAGTAAATGGTTAAGTGTGTGTTGAGTAAATGGTTAAGTGTATGTGGAGTAAATGGTTAAGTGTATGTGGAGTAAATGGTTAAGTGTATGTTGAGTAAATGGTTAAGTGTCTCTTGAGTAAATGGTTAAGTGTTTGTTGAGTAAATGGTTAAGTGTCTGTTGAGTAAGTGGTTAAGTGTTTGTTGAGTAAATGGTTAAGTGTCTGTTGAGTAAGTGGTTCAGTGTTTGTTGAGTAAATGGTTAAGTGTCTGTTGAGTAAATGGTTAAGTGTATGTTGAGCAAATGGTTAAGTGTATGTTGAGTAAATGGTTAAGTGTATGTTGAGTAAATGGTTAAGTGTATGTTGAGCAAATGGTTAAGTGTATGTTGAGTAAATGGTTAAGTGTATGTACAATATTGAGCTAATGGTTAAGTGTATGTACAATGTTAAGCAAATGGTTAAGTGTATGTACAATATTGAGCTAATGGTTAAGTGCATGTACAATATTGAGCTAATGGTTAAGTGTACGTTGAGCAAATGGTAAAGTGTATGTTGAGAAAATGGTTAAGTGTATGTTGAGTAAATGGTAAAGTGTATGTTGAGTAAATGGTTAAGTGTATGTTGAGCAAATGGTAAAGTGTATGTTGAGTAAATGGTTAAGTGTATGTTGAGTAAATGGTTAAGTGTATGTTGAGCAAATGGTTAAGTGTATGTTGAGCAAATGGTTAAGTGTATGTTGAGTAAATGGTTAAGTGTATGTTGAGTAAATGGTTAAGTGTATGTTGAGCAAATGGTTAAGTGTGTGTACAATGTTGAGCAAATGGTTAATTGTATGTTGAGCAACTGGTTAAGTATATGTACAATGTTGCGCTAATGGTTAAGTGTATATACAAAGTTGAGAAAATGGTTAAGTGTATGTACAATGTTGAGCAAATGGTTAAGTGTATGTTGAGCAAATGGTTAAGTGTATGTTGAGTAAATGATTAAGTGTATGTTGAACAAATGGCTAGGTGTACGTTGAGCAAATGGTTAAGTGTATGTACAATGTTAAGCAAATGGTTAAGTGTATGTACAATATTGAGCTAATGGTTAAGTGCATGTACAATATTGAGCTAATGGTTAAGTGTACGTTGAGCAAATGGTAAAGTGTATGTTGAGAAAATGGTTAAGTGTATGTTGAGTAAATGGTTAAGTGTATGGTGAGTAAATGGTTAAGTGTATGTTGAGTAAATGGTTAAGTGTATGTTGAGCAAATGGTTAAGTGTATGTTGAGCAAATGGTTAAGTGTATGTTGAGTAAATGGTTAAGTGTATGTTGAGTAAATGGTTAAGTGTATGTTGAGCAAATGGTTAAGTGTGTGTACAATGTTGAGCAAATGGTTAATTGTATGTTGAGCAACTGGTTAAGTATATGTACAATGTTGCGCTAATGGTTAAGTGTATATACAATGTTGAGAAAATGGTTAAGTGTATGTACAATGTTGAGCAAATGGTTAAGTGTATGTTGAGCAAATGGTTAAGTGTATGTTGAGTAAATGATTAAGTGTATGTTGAGCAAATGGTTAAGTGTCTGTTGAGCAAATGGTTAAGTGTATGTTGAGTAAATGGTAAGTGTATGTTGAGCAAATGGTTAAGTGTATGTTGAGCAAATGGTTAAGTGTATGTTGAGTAAATGATTAAGTGTATGTTGAGCAAATGGTTAAGTGTATGTTGAGTAAATGATTAAGTGTCTGTTGAGCAAATGGTTAAGTGTATGTTGAGCAAATGGTTAAGTGCCTGTTGAGCAAATGGTTAAGTGTATGTTGAGCAAATGGTTAAGTGTATGTTGAGTAAATGATTAAGTGTATGTTGAGCAAATGGTTAAGTGTCTGTTGAGCAAATGGTTAAGTGTATGTTGAGTAAATGGTAAGTGTATGTTGAGCTAGTGGTTAAGTGTATGTTGAGCAAATGGTTAAGTGTATGTTGAGTAAATGGTAAGTGTATGTTGAGCTGATGGTTAAGTGTATGTTGAGCAAATGGTTAAGTGTATGTTGAACAAATGGCTAGGTGTACGTTGAGCAAATGGTTAAGTGTATGTACAATGTTAAGTAAATGGTTAAGTGTACGTTGAGCAAATGGTTAAGTGTATGTACAATGTTAAGCAAATGGTTAAGTGTATGTACAATATTGAGCTAATGGTTAAGTGTATGTACAATGTTGAGCTAATGGTTAAGTGTATGTACAATATTGAGCTAATGGTTAAGTGTATGTACAATGTTAAGCAAATGGTTAAGTGTATGTACAATATTGAGCTAATGGTTAAGTGCATGTACAATATTGAGCTAATGGTTAAGTGTACGTTGAGCAAATGGTAAAGTGTATGTTGAGAAAATGGTTAAGTGTATGTTGAGTAAATGGTTAAGTGTATGTTGAGTAAATGGTTAAGTGTATGTTGAGTAAATGGTTAAGTGTATGTTGAGCAAATGGTTAAGTGTATGTTGAGCAAATGGTTAAGTGTATGTTGAGTAAATGGTTAAGTGTATGTTGAGTAAATGGTTAAGTGTATGTTGAGCAAATGGTTAAGTGTGTGTACAATGTTGAGCAAATGGTTAATTGTATGTTGAGCAACTGTTTAAGTATATGTACAATGTTGCGCTAATGGTTAAGTGTATATACAATGTTGAGAAAATGGTTAAGTGTATGTACAATGTTGAGCAAATGGTTAAGTGTATGTTGAGCAAATGGTTAAGTGTATGTTGAGTAAATGATTAAGTGTATGTTGAGCAAATGGTTAAGTGTCTGTTGAGCAAATGGTTAAGTGTATGTTGAGTAAATGGTAAGTGTATGTTGAGCTAGTGGTTAAGTGTATGTTGAGCAAATGGTTAAGTGTATGTTGAGTAAATGGTAAGTGTATGTTGAGCTGATGGTTAAGTGTATGTTGAGCAAATGGTTAAGTGTATGTTGAACAAATGGCTAGGTGTACGTTGAGCAAATGGTTAAGTGTATGTACAATGTTAAGCAAATGGTTAAGTGTACGTTGAGCAAATGGTTAAGTGTATGTACAATGTTAAGCAAATGGTTAAGTGTATGTACAATATTGAGCTAATGGTTAAGTGTATGTACAATGTTGAGCTAATGGTTAAGTGTATGTACAATATTGAGCTAATGGTTAAGTGTATGTACAATGTTAAGCAAATGGTTAAGTGTATGTACAATATTGAGCTAATGGTTAAGTGCATGTACAATATTGAGCTAATGGTTAAGTGTACGTTGAGCAAATGGTAAAGTGTATGTTGAGAAAATGGTTAAGTGTATGTTGAGTAAATGGTTAAGTGTATGTTGAGTAAATGGTTAAGTGTATGTTGAGTAAATGGTTAAGTGTATGTTGAGCAAATGGTTAAGTGTATGTTGAGCAAATGGTTAAGTGTATGTTGAGTAAATGGTTAAGTGTATGTTGAGTAAATGGTTAAGTGTATGTTGAGCAAATGGTTAAGTGTGTGTACAATGTTGAACAAATGGTTAATTGTATGTTGAGCAACTGGTTAAGTATATGTACAATGTTGCGCTAATGGTTAAGTGTATATACAATGTTGAGAAAATGGTTAAGTGTATGTACAATGTTGAGCAAATGGTTAAGTGTATGTTGAGCAAATGGTTAAGTGTATGTTGAACAAATGGTTAAGTGTCTGTTGAGCAAATGGTTAAGTGTATGTTGAGCAAATGGTTAAGTGTATGTTGAGTAAATGATTAAGTGTATGTTGAGCAAATGGTTAAGTGTCTGTTGAGCAAATGGTTAAGTGTATGTTGAACAAATGGCTATGTGTACGTTGAGCAAATCGTTAAGTGTATGTACAATGTTAAGCAAATGGTTAAGTGTACGTTGAGCAAATGGTTAAGTGTATGTACAATGTTAAGCAAATGGTTAAGTGTATGTACAATATTGAGCTAATGGTTAAGTGTATGTACAATGTTGAGCTAATGGTTAAGTGTATGTACAATGTTGAGCTAATGGTTAAGTGTATGTACAATGTTGAGCTAATGGTTAAGTGTATGTACAATATTGAGCTAATGGTTAAGTGTATGTACAATATTGAGCTAATGGTTAAGTGTATGTACAATATTGAGCTAATGGTTAAGTGTAAGTACAATGTTGAGCTAATGGTTAAGTGTATGTACAATATTGAGCTAATGGTTAAGTGTAAGTACAATGTTGAGCTAATGGTTAAGTGTATGTACAATGACCACAAATATATTTCCATATTAAAATGCGTCTACCATCATCATTCAATTTGGAGTGAATTTAGAACACCATGGGGAGGTAATGATGACAAAATCATGTTTGTGATTACACATAACGGACAACACACTCAAACAATTACTTGATCTATAAAAGTGTTATGTAGAACCACCTCTGAAAAGAACTGAACTAGAAAATAACATATTTACTGTACAATCTAAAATTTGAAATAACTTTTTTAAATTTCCACTGGTCATGAAAGATCAAGACAATCGCCGATGTGCAAAATATGTTGTATCTGTGGAATAAAGAATAAATAATAGCAATATATGTGCGTATGAATCCTCCCTGGCGTCTTGGATATTCCGAGGCTACGTGCTAAAAATCATAGCGATCTAACAGGTAGTTTTCGCGCAAATCGAATGCAAAGGTGTTTATGAATGGACAATAGGAATACACTCATGTCTAACTTGCTTTATTTAATTTAGGTTCATTAATTGTAATGTAATTATTTTTACTCCGCATGACTTCAGAATGTAAATATATTTTAATGTAAGCATCGGTGGTCTAGTGGTAGAATACTCGCCTGCCACGCGGGTGACCCGGGTTCGATTCCCGGTCGATGCAAATTTTTTTTTTCTTTGGTTTTCACATCTACTTTGCATGTGTCTTTTATTTGGTGCACTTCCTAGTCGATTGAAATTTGTATTTTTGAAGATGGTTCCCACTTCCACTTGGCATGCGTGTTTGATCTATTTACCCCTAATCTTTGAATGTGTTCCACTTAAACAGGCAGCTGCCTTCATAAGAAAGTCCAGTATCCTACTCTGAATGAGCCATGATCGCAGAAGAAGGGAAAGAAGGTGTTACTTCGCTTCTGTATAACTGCCTCTTTTACCTTGTATTTTCCCCTCCAAGATTACTTTTAGTAGGCTGTTGTGTCTTTGCAAAATGTTACATCTTCTCAATATTCCTATATGGTGCAGAAACATGGACATTAGACAAGAAAACAGAACAGAGAAATGAAGCCTTTGAAATGTGGGTATATAGAAGAATAGGTAGAGTTGGATGGAAGGAAAAGAAAACAAATGATGATGTCTTAAAACAACTAAAAATGAAAAGAGAATTGCTAAACACAATTCAAACAAGACAAATGCAATTTTTGGGCTATGTTAAAAGACACAACAGCCTACTAAAAGTAATCCTGGAGGGGAAAATACAAGGTAAAAGAGGCAGGGGCAGACCAAGACTAACATGAACGAGTAATTTCAAAAGATGGACAAATCAGCCTATGACAACCTGCACCGTGAAAGCAAGAGACAGAGTGGAATGGCGCTCCATGGTAGCCAACCTTCGTTGCGGAGGTTGCACTCGATGATGATGATGATGATGATGCAACCAAAACACAACGCATCTACGCCCAAATAACGCCCTCATCGGCGGATGCTGGAGCCGCGATAGTTCAGTGGTTAGTGAACTGGATTACAAAGAACACGGGGTTTCGATCCGGATCGACAGCTTCCGGGTTCACTCAGAATTAAATGAGTACCGGATTTTTTTTTTGGGGTGAAAGTACAGCGGTACTGGCGTAATACCGACCACATTACCCCAAAAATGTGGGCAGAATGGCGCTCCATGGTAGCCAACCTTCGTTGCTGAGATGGCACTCGATGATGATGATGATGATGTGTCATTTAACATGGCCCACAAATCGCATTTGTCTTGTTTCTCTCTCTCTCTCTCTCTCTCTCTCTCTCTCTCTCTCTCTCTCTCTCTCTCTCTCTCTATCTCTGCGATCAAGACTCAATCAGAGTAGGATTCCAGACTCTCTCATGAAGTCAGCTGTCTGCGAATCGATTGCCCCATTTAGTCTCTCTTCCAGGGAGATGGGTGTGGACCACATTGCTCTTCTCAGGTCTGTGTACTGTGGGCAATCCTGTAGAATATGTTTTGTAGTCATATTGTCCAGTGTACAGTGGCATAGGCTGGTTGTACCTACTTTGAATTTGGTGAACATGTGATTTCTCATTCTATTGTGGCCAGTGCGTAGGCGATGTATGATGACCTGATCCCTCCTTGATAGTTGGTGGTATCCGTCCCTCTCGTTATACTTTGGGTGTTCTCGTTTCCATTTTTCACGGAACTGACCTTTGAGGATGGATTTGGCTTCATCATAACTGAGCGGATGGTTCTCTTGTTGTAATCTCCCTCCCTCTTTAGCTAATTTGTCTGCGCGTTCCTTCCTGTGTATATTACAGTGTTATGGTATCCACTGAATGACTACTCTCTGGAAGTTATTGCATAGTTGGTCCAGGGTTGTTCTCAAGTCATCTAGTTCATTGTTCTTGAGGCTTTTTAGAGCTGATAGTACTGACAGTGCATCGGTCAGAATCACCAATTTATTGTGCATGTTATTTTTGTGTTGAGTAGCCAGTGTTGCAGCATCACTGATGGCCTCATTTTCTGCTTTAAATTTGTTATTTGTCTTGTTTGATTTGTGTTTACTAATTGTTGTGGTTTTCAGCCTAACAGGGATACGAGGAAGCAAAGAAGACATTATAAAATATTTCTGCAGATAATATCATCATCATTAAGTACCGGGCCTGCTGTCGTAGGTGATCATGTCTCTCCACAACTTTCGATCTCAACAGTTATTTATCATTTCTGTTGTTGACCTTCTGCCAAGCCATTCTCTTAAGCTTTCTGGTATTTTCTCTTTTTGTTTCCCTCTATCTCTTCGTCCCTCAATTTTCACAGTTGTTACAATAAATTACAGTTGTTCTCTTCTCATTACATGGTCAAAAAATGATGATTGTTTCTTCCTAATATTTGAAATTAACTCTCTTTTTGTTTTGACCTCTCTCAGAACATCTTCATTACTCTTCTTAGCTGTCCATGGTATTCTCAACATTCTTCTGTAACACCACATTTGTTCACACTCCAGTGATTTTCTTCTCTGTTGTCGTATTGTCCATGATTCACATCCATATGTTAAGACTGGCTCTACATAACATTTAAGAACTCTTTTTCTTGTTTCTATTATAAAAAATTGATTGCATAGTATCTTCCTTATTTTTTGGAAAGATGCTTTTGCCTGAACCTTTCTGCATGCCACCTCTGTTGTACATCTTCCGTCTGAGGTTAACAACGTTCCCAATTATTTAAATACATTTACCTTTTTTAATATTGGCGACTCATGCTTGTACAAAGAAGTTACGACTGTGGTTTTCTCTTGTCTTCCGTTGGTTACAAATAATATATCCCCAGCGTAAAACAGTGCAATCTGGCAATCCCGAAGCTGGCAAAACATAACATTCAAGATGGACGTAGAATGATATCGTTTAAGAGGCCCTTCAACTGCCACTTCCGTGACGTAACAGGCATCCATTTCTAGTGTCCGGTCTGACCTACTTTCACAAAGTGGGTGTGTCTACTATTAACTCTCTTCTTCTCCTTCTTTCCTTCCTCGTCTGTCTTTCAACGTATAGGGGAGATATAATTTGCGGTCTCTTGCTCTTCTGTTCGCCTCTGCTGCTGTTATGTTTCCTAGTGCTTCTAATATTCCATCGATCTATCTTTTTCGTGGTCGACCCTTGGGTCTGGTGTTCTCACAACGTTTATTGAAGGCTCGTTGTGTTGTGTTTTGATTTTTCTGCCTTGTCAAGTGGCTAAACAATTTTATCTATGGTTTCTGTATATATATATTCTATGGCAGGGGCTATTCCTAGCTTTTTTCGTAGTTCTTCATTTCTGATCTAATATTCCATTAATTATTTCTTTTTCGTGGTCGTTCGTTGGGCCTGGTGTTTTCGTAGCTTTTATGAAAGGCTTGTTATGTTGTATTGTGATCTTTGTATTCTGTCACAAGGCAACCAAACCAATTTGTTGTTTCTTTATTCATTCTATGACAACAACTACATATGTTAATTTCAAAATAAATGGCATTTACTTTGTTTATTGAATACGATGCAACGAGTATATTAAGCTCATTGAAAAGCTAATATGTTAATCGATTAATTCAAAGTCATCATTTGAAAGTTAATTTAAATGTGGATTTATAGAAGAATAGGTAGAATTGGATGGAAAGGAAAAAAAAACAAACGATGAAGTTTTAAAACAACTAAAAATGAAGAAATAACTACTAAACAAAATTAGAGCAAGACAAATGAAATTTTTTGGTCATGTTAAAAGACACAACAGACTAATAAAAGTAATATTAGAAGGGAAAATGCAAGGTAAAGGGGGCAGACGGCAGACCAAGACTAACATGAACGAGTAATATTAAAAGATGGACAAGTCAGCCTATGGCAATCTGCACCATCAAAGCAAGAGACAAAGTGGAATGGCGCTCCATGGTAGCCAACCTTCGATGCTATGACGGCACTCAATGATGATGATGAATTTAAATGCAAATATGGATAGAATATATAATAAAATAAATTTTAAAAAAAGTCATATGCATCGACCGGAATCGAACCCGGGTCACCCGCGTGGCAGGCGAGTATTCTACCACTAGACCACCGATGCCTACATAATTGGCCATAACTTACACTCTAACATCATGGGGATGAAAATAAAACTTGTCAAACCCTTTCAATCCCTGACGGGACATAACAATCTCACTTCATATTTGCTGTATCGTCTCAGTCAACAAGCATCCTGGTGGGACTTACAGATCCGGCAGACTGTATCACCAGGAAACACCAACAGGTGGTGCTGGTAGCGCGACCTCCTTTTCTACGTGGTTGTTTAGTGGCCAAGTTGTCGAGCTGGCACGTTTTCCGTCCCCAGACATTGATATACTCTCATTACTACATCATCATCATCGTGTGCCTTCTCATCAACGAAGGTTGGCTACCATGGATCGCCATTTTACACTGTTTCTTGCTTTGATGGTGCAGGCTGACATAGATCGACTTGTCCATCTTTTGATATTACTCGTCCATGTTAGTCTTGGTCTGCCTCTGCCTCTTTTACCTTGTATTTTTCCTTCCAATATTACTTTTAGTAGGCTGTTGTGTCTTTTAACATGCCCCAAAAATTTCATTTGTCTTGTCTTAATTGTATTTAGTAGTTCTCTTTTTATTTTTAGTTGTTTTAAAACTTCATCGTTTGTTATCTTTTCTTTTCATCCAATTCTACATATTCTTCTATAAATCCTAATTACTACACAACTAAGTAATCTTGTATTCTAAACATGTACAATAGACAAGAAAACAGAACAGAGAATTGAAGCCTTTGAAATATGGATCTATTGAAGAATATGTAGAATTGGATGCAAAGAAAAGAAAACAAACGATGGAGTCTTAAAACAACTAAAAATCAAAAGAGAACTACTAAAAACTATTAGAACGAGACAAATGCAATTTTTGGGGCATGTTAAAAAACACAACAGCCTACTAAAAGTAATATTGGAAGGGAAAATATAAGGTAAAAGAGGCAGATGCAGACCAAGACTAACCTGGACGAGTAACATCAAAAGATGGACAAGTCAGCCTATGACAACCCGCACCATCAAAGCAAGAGACAGAGCAGAATGGCGATCCATGTAATCCAACCTTCGTTGCTGAGACGGCACTCAATAATGATGATTACACAACAGGCCCTTTTTGGAATCCCCAGGAAAAAAGACAAAGAGGAAGACCACAGGATTCTTAGAGAAGACAGACAGAAGCTGGAAAGGAAGATGATGGGGAAGACATAGAACGATCTTAAATGAATGGCAAGAAACAGAACGACTTGGAAAGTGTTTGTTGAGGACCTATGATACACAGGGAGCTGAAAGTGTTTTTTGAAGACCTATGCTCCACAGGAAGCTGAAAGTGTTTGTTAAAGATCTATGCTCCACAGGGAGCTGAAAGTGTTTGTTGAAGACCTATGCTCTACAGGGAGCTGAAAGTGTTTGTTGAAGACCTATGCTCCACACGGCGCTGAAAGTGTTTGTTGAAGACCTATACTCCATAGGGAGCTGAAAGTATTTGTTGAAGACCTATGCTCCATAGGGAAATGAAAGTGTTTGTTGAGGACCTATGCTCCACAGGGAGCTGAAAGTGTTTTTTGAAGACCTATATTCCATAGGGAGCTGAAAGTGTTTGTTGAAGACCTATGCTCCACAGGGAGCTGAAAGTGTTTGTTGAAGACCTATGCTCCACACGGCGCCGAAAGTGTTTTTTGAAGACCTATATTCCATAGGGAGCTGAAAGTGTTTGTTGAAGACCTATGCTCCACAGGGAGCTGAAAGTGTTTGTTGAAGACCTATGCTCCACAGGTAGCTGAAAGTGATTGTTGAAGACCTATACTCCACAGGGAGATGAAAGTGTTTGTTGAAGACCTGTGCTCCACAGGGAGCTGAAAGTGTTTGTTTGAGACCTATGCTCCACAGGGAGCTGAAAGTGTTTGTTGGAAACCTATGCTCCACAGGGAGATGAAAGTGTTTGTTGGAAACCTATACTCCACAGGGAGCTGAAAGTGTTTGTTGGAAACTTATGCTCCACAGGGAGATGAAAGTAGTAGAAGAAGATACACTACATACATTCACAAAGAAACAATCACCACTTTTCGGGCACATCATGAGAATAGGAAAGTTGGAATACTTGGTCACAACTGGCAAAATACAGGGAAAGAGAGATCACGGACGACAAATAAAAAATATATTAGATAGCTTTGTGCCATAGCATGATAAACAGTAAAAAAACAGAACTGATACGATGCACTGTAGATAGAAGATTGTGGAAGGGCATGATCGCCTACGCCAACTGGTTTCGCACATTATGAACGCACACCTCAACCTTCTAGTGTGTAACATGTACACAAGGACATCACACACAGAACACACACGTTTAATTTCATCTCTGTACTGTGAGAATATGCACTGATCAATACTGGAAGCTCACATCTGGTGCAGTGCAGGGCACGCCTCCATGTGTTACCGTGTCACTTGAATTCCTGTTGTAGGTTTCTGTATTTCTTCAGGGTTCACTAAATGGCAAAAGTTAGACTCATTTCGCATCAACAACAACAGTGATCGAAAGGGATTATCCTTATCAATCACAATATCGGAAGTGACGTAATATTCTGAATGTCTTAGGGTACAATTTTGATTGATTCAAGTGGGTCACTTTCCCGTTGCTAATATCACAACTCTGTCAGGTATGGTTTCTTCTTTTTTTTTTTTTTTTTTTTTTTTTTTGTTGCTTTCAGTTCGGTTAACAACACCCGGATAAAAGCAACGCAAATTTATTTTATATTGTATCAGATCCATCTACTTTTATATTATTTTAATTTCACCTACATCAGTTTAGTGAAAATACATCTACTTTTATTTTCGTTTAATTTCTTCTACGTTTATTTGAGTTCAAATTCATCTACTTTTAATTTCGTTTAATTTCTTCTACGTTTATTTGAGTTTAAATTCATCTACTTTTATTTTCGATTAATTTCTTCTACGTTTATTTGAGTTCAAATTCATCTACTTTTATTTTCGTTTAATTTCTTTTACGTTTATTTGAGTTCAAATTCATCTACTTTTTTTCGTTTAATTTCTTCTACGTTTATTTGAGTTCAAATTCATCTACTTTTATTTGAGTTAAAATTCATCTGCATTTATTTGAGTTAAAATTCATCTGCTTTAATTTGAGTTCAAATTCATCTACTTTTATTTGAGTAAAAAATGCATCTGCTTTAATTTGAGTTAAAATTCATCTGCTTTAATTTGAGTTCAAATTCATCTACTTTTATTTGAGTTCAAATTCATCTACTTTTATTTGAGTTAAAATTCATCTACTTTTATTTGAGTTAAAATTCATCTGCTTTAATTTGAGTTCAAATTCATCTACTTTTATTTGAGTTAAAATTCATCTGCTTTAATTTGAGTTAAAATTCATATAATTTTATTTGAGTTAAAATTCATCTACTTTAATTTGAGTTCAAATTCATCTACTTTTATTTGAGTTTAATCTACCTTTACTAAGCACCTCTGGACAAGGAACAAAGAGATAACAAATCAAATTATAAACAGCAGCTCGGCTAAAGACATTTGGCAATTATAAACGTTGACATGACAAGTCACAGTCAGTGTGACAGACGATTATATCCAGAGATTCGGCGTGGTAAGGCGCTGTGCCACTGAGTACGGGTTCGATCCTGCTTTCGTCCATATTTTTTTATGTTGTTGATTATTTGATTATTTGTCAATTTTTCCGAGTGCTGTAAACATACAACTTCCTCTGAATTCTATCTATCTATCTATCTATCTTTCGTTCGCCCGAAGTATTGTCTATATCTGCAATGTCGTTTCCTGTATAAATTTTACTTTCTTTTGTAATTCTTGTAGTGGCCCATATAGTTTTGTCTGTAGTGTTGTATCTATGGGCCAATGGATTTTCCTCAGTCTACTATATTCAGTGCAGTCTTGAAGTATGTGTTCAGCAGTCTGGGGCGCCTGTCCACATGTACAAGTAGTTGATGTGCCGATCTTGAATTTTGTATACATGTGACTATGGAGTCGATTGTGTCCTGTTCTTAGGCGTATAATGATAACTTGCTCATATCTATTCATATTATGAAAGGCATCCCGATTTGGGGCTTGTGGTCCTCTGATTGATTTGATTATCTGTTTCTTATGATGGTATGTAACTGGTGTATCTAGTTGTGTACCTGTTGAACCTTCCTTTGCCAACTGATCTGCTTTCTCATTTCCTGGTATTCCACAGTGAGACGGGATCCACTGCAGGGCAACCCTGTGGTGCTTGCAGAGTTCAGTCAATAAGGTCTGCAGATGTGGTAATTTTCTGGATTGTAGTGCCTGGAGTACTGATCTTGCATCTGTCAAAAACACTACAGGCTGTGGGCTAAGATTACTGTTCAGCAGTTTTTCTATTGCCAACTTTATTGCTTGTATTTCTGCATCATAATTGTGACAATATTTCCCTGTTGCTATTTTATTCATATCCCTAGTGTTATTTGGGTACTCTATATATGCACCTGCTCCCCCATTCTTTACTGCATTCTGTGCTGATCCATCTGTGTACACACGGATCCATAGGTCTTGTGGGTATTCTTCATCCAGGAAACTGAGAGTTATTGCTTTTCGCTGTAGACTATTTTTCCTCTGAATTGATTTGCCTCCCAGTAGCAGAGCTGGAAGTTGTCAGCGACTCACAGCTGATGGCTTACGACTGGATCGGTAAGCCAGAACGATCTAGACCCTACTCCATCTCTCAGTGGGGAATGCAGTAATAGAATAATCTGCCTAGTCTGGCCAAGCCAATAGGGATCGCAGAGGAATGACAACCCGGTACTCAAAAATAGCATGTTGAAGTCGGATGTTTTGGGCAGAAAGGCGCATTTATCAAAGTTTAACTGCAGACAAATACACAACGCAGACACGACGACTTAACACCTTCTCAAGGGCGGAAGATTTTTTTTTTCTTTTTCTTCGTTCGCCAGCTTTTACCTCTGGCGAAGTCCCTAGAGACTAGGACCTGAATTTTGCGTGTTAATCCATTTTTCTCTGGCAGCCGTGTGCACAGGGGTCCCTCGCCGCACAGGCAGATAACTCCGGCTTCGGTGGTACTCATATTTATCGTCGATGAGTTATTGACGTTTCAAGCTGGGCCTCGCTGCTGAGACCAGGGGTGGTTGCCGCATAGAAAACATGAATAAAAATCCCAGCCAGCCGGGATTTGAACCCACAACCTCTCTGTCTCGGGGCCGGCGTCTTGCCTCGAGACCAACCAGTCCCCCGGCGGATGAGGGAATGGTGTATTCCTTTAGTCATCGGGTGAAGGCAAGCAAGCATAGGGGGACTTTTACTTCCTTTCTGTCCGAGACTTGTCATGACCATGAGGGGCGTAGAGAAACGTGGCGATGTCTCCACATGACTCTAGCTGAAGCTAAGACATCATCATCATCAACATCATCATCATTCATCATCATCATCATCATCATCATCATCATCATCATCATCATCAACATCATCATCATCATCATAGTCATCATCATCATCAACATCATCAAATCATCATCATTATCATCATCATCATCATCATTATCATCATCATCATCATCATCATCATCATCATCATCATCATCATCATCATCATCACATCATCATCATCATCATCATCATCATCATCATCATCATCATCATCATCATCATCATCATCATCATCATCATTATCATCATCATCATCATCATCATCATCATCATCATCATCATCATCATCATCATCATCATCATCATCATCATCATCATCATCAACTCATCATCATCATCATCATCATCATCATCGTCATCATCATCGTCATCATCATCGTCATCATCATCATCATCGTCATCATCATCATCATCGTCATCATCATCATCATCATCATTATCATCATCAAGTTTCATGCCTGCTGGCGTAGGTGATCATGTCTCTCCACAAATTTCGATCTCGACAGTTATTTATCATTTCTGTTGTTCACCTTGTGTCAAGCCATTCTCTTAAGCTGTCCGGTATTTTTTTCTCTTTGCTTCCCCCTATCTCTTCGCCCCTCAATTTTCCCAGTTGTTACAATATATTCCAGCTGTTCTCTTCTCATTACATGGCCAAAAAATGATGATTGTTTCTTCCTAATATTGGAAATTAGCTCTTTTTTTTTGCTTTGGCCTCTTTCAGAACGTTTTCATTACTCTTCATAGATGTCCATGGTATTCTCAACATTCTTCTGTAAAACCAAATTTGTACAGCCTGCAGTAATTTTCTTGTCTGTTGTCCTATTGTCCATGATTCACATCCTATATTAAGACTGGCTCTATATAACATTTTAGAACATTTCTTCTTCTTTCTATCGCCAAAAATGGATTATCAGTATCTTCCACAATTTTGGAAAGCTGCTTTTGCCTGAGCCATTCTGCATCTCACCTCCTTTGTACATCTTCCGTCTGAGGTTAACAAAGTTCCAAATATTTAAATTCATTTACCTGCTTTAATATTGTCCCAGTTGTCTTTATTTTGCACTGAGGTGATATATTTTTCTTTGTTGTCACCATTACCTCTGTCTTGTCTCTTTCTTTCACTAAAATGTCCAACATTTCTTGTAATTCATTTTCACTCTCCGTGATTAAGACTGTATCATCATCATACCTCAGATTATTTATATTATGACCTTCAATTGTTATTCCGGTCATGCCCATTATTGATCTTAAAATAATCTCACTATATTTTGCAACACAGACCACAAATAAGGCTTCTCCATTTATCACTATTATTGAAAATTTTTTTCTACTTCCTTCCAATCTAGGCCATTGTTCTTGCGGGTTTCCATAGCTTCGAAATTGATGATGGGGGAAAGGGAAATGTGGGTATGCTTGTCACCTGGAGGAGGTTGTGTTAGATGTTGAAACCAATTGTCCTTGCTCTTCTGCTGCGTTAGCTCGCCGGTAGCTGCTCATTATCTTCAGTTTTTAACAGAACGCAGAGTTGGTATATCATCATCATCATAGAGTGCCATCTCCGCAACGAAGGTTGGCTACCATGGAGCGCCATTCTGCTCTATCTTTTGCTTTGATAGTGCAGGTTGTCATAGGCTGGTTTGTCCATCTTTTGATGTTACTCGTCCATGTTAGTCTTGGTCTGCGTCTGCCTCTTTTACCTTGTATTTTCCTCTCCAGGATTACTTTTAGTAGGCTGTTGTGTCTTTTATCATGGTCCCGAAATCTCATTTGTCTTATTTGAAATGTGTTTAGTAGTTTTCTTTTCATTTTTAGTTGTTTTAAAGCTTCATCGTTTATTTTCTTTTCCTTCCATCCAATTCTATCTATTCTTCTATATATCCACATTTCGAAGGCTTTAAATCTCCACTGCACCATATAGGAATGTTGAGAAGACACAACATTTTGCTATTCTTAGCTTGAGCCCTGGTTTTATTTGTTTTGATGTTAATATGTTCTTCATGACATTAAAATTACCTTTTATCCGATTCCTATTCTTTTGTTTATTTCATTTGTACATTTTTACAGAGTTGGTACTATATTTCGTTATTTACACCAAGCGATGGTTTCTGACCCTTTTTGTCTAGTCCATATACTTCGGTATAATGGCAAAGAAATGCGCATAAATGCAATCAATTGCGAAGCTGCAGTGAGGGTAATAGTGAGGAGAAAAGAACAAATATATGTATATAACCAAAAACAAAAAACAGCATTGTTAAATCTTCAAGTAACAAGTTGACAACGGAAACCAGAGCGACGCTTTGGCTCAATAGGCCTTCAGCAGGAACACACGTACAACAAATATGTATTTAAAATAAAAAATAGTAAAAAAAAATAATAATTTCAAATTTGAAAGAGCGGACAGGTAGGCTAGCTGCGCTGTCGTTGAGGACGGGCAACCAATGGATCGGGCGGACATCATCAATGCCCTCCGAGATGTGGGAAGAACACATGACTTCGTCAAACACAGATCCAAGTCACTTCTTCGGATGAAAGAGATGGGAGTTAAGTTGGGCACAGCCAGAAATGAGAAACTTGGTGGCCGTGTAAGAAGACTTATCAACCAACATAGAACTGGAGTCGTCAGTCGCTGGACACTGACGGAATTGCTGAGGTGGGGATCTGAGCACCTATGGACATGTTCGGAGTGCAATGATGATGACCCGCAAATAACTCAATAACTCAATAATTTCAAACGAGACGAAGAAATAAAAGAAAAATTAAGAATTAAGTCTTCTTATTTTTTCTTTTTTTCTTTTATTTCTTTTCTAGTTCGAAATTATAATATATATATATACATATCAATATTTTAAAATGTCACCATCAGAGCAGCTACAGCACATGCCAAAAGACATACGGCTTATCCGAACCGAAAGTGAACGCAGCTGAACTGTCCTTCGTCATACGATATCATCATTCATCGTAAGCAATCAGAATATTGAGACACGATCCGGGTGAAAAAACACAGCTCACGGTCTGCACATAGCACTAAAGTCAGTAGCTCCGGTACCAGGCCAGACGTAGAATATGAGGAAACTCCAAAAAAGGAACACTTTTCAGACAAAACCTCAGCGGTTCCTGCCGCCTATCCGCCATATTTACCGGAAGTCCACTAAACTGAGATAAGAGCCAGAGGGTCTGTTCATCATCAAGTACCGGGCCTAGTGGCTTAGGTGATCATTTCTCTCCACAACTTTCGATCTCGTCAGCTATTTATCATTTCTTTTGTTGACCTTCTGTCAAGCCATTTTCTTAAGCTGTCTGTTATTTTTTTCTCTTTGCTTCCCTCTATCTCTTCGTCCCTCAATTTTCCCAGCTGTTACAATATATTCCAGTTGTTCTCTTCTCATTACATGGCCAAAAATGATGATTGTCTCTTCGTAACATTGGAAATTAGCTCTCTTTTTGCTTTGACTTCTCTCAGAACCTCTTCATTACTCATCTTAGCTGTCCATGGTATTCTCAACATTCTTCTGTAAAACCACATTAGAATATGTGGAAAATCCATAAAGAAAGGAACACTTTTCAGACAGGACCTCAGCGGTTCCTGCCGCCTATCCGCCATATTTACCGGAAGTCCACTAAACAGAGATAAAAGCCAGAAGGTCTGTAACTGGCTGTACACCACTAGTACGGCCACAAACATGGAATTAACATGTTGGGAGTTAATATCAAACATTCTTTCCAATATGACTTCAGGTTCGATATGGTCCATAGGCGGCAGGAAACGTTGAGGCTCTGTCTGAAAAAGTGTTCCTTGTTGCAGTTTCTTCATATTACAAGTCCGGCTTGCTGTAGGAGCTACTGAGTTTAGTGCTCTGTGCACACCGTGAGCTGTGTTTTTCATCCGGATCGTGTTTCAATATTCCGATTGCCTGCGATGAATGATGGTATCGTATGACGAAGGACAGTTCAGCTGCGTTCACTTTCGGTGCCGCCTGTCCTTATGTCTTTTGGCGTGGGCTGTAGCTGCTATGATGTGGACTGCAGCTGTTTTTCTTTGTTTGGATCCTTCAATGAGATGAATTTTAATTCCGATGATTCCACTGGCACGGGCGGTTTTGGATTTTAATTCGTTTGCATTGATACCGTGGTCATCGACTAACTGTAACAATAACCATAACCATAACCATAACCATACCCATAACCATAACCATAACCTTAACCTTAACCATAACCATACCCTAACCCTAATCATAACCATAACCATAACCATAACCATAACCATATCCATAACCAGAACCATAACCCTAACCATAACCATAACCCTAACCCCAACCCTAACCATAACAATAACCCTAACCATATCCATAACCATAACCATAACCCTAACCCTAACCCTAACCCTAACTAACCCTAACCATAATCATAACCATAACCATAACCCTAACCATAACCCTAACCATAACCCTAACCCTAACCATAACCATAACCATAACCATAACCATAACCCTAACCATAACCATAACCATAACCCTAACCATAACCCTTACCCTAACCCTAACCCCAACCCTAACCATAACCCTAACCCTAACCCTAACCCTAACCATAACCATAACCCTAACCCTAACCATATCCATATCCATAACCCTAACCCTAACCCTAACCCTAACCCTAACCATAACCATAACCCTACTTTCCAATGTTTGTTCTTTAGAAGCAAAAATAATAATTTAATTGATTTCATTTCAGGGCTTTGCTCAACTCCAAAGACAAGAGCGCCCGATCACACGAATCCGTGCTGACCGACGCCCACGGAATGCGAACTATTGATCTCAGCGCCTCCAATGTGGAGATCAAGACACTGCACAGCAGCGTGTTAGGTCAAAGCCACTGCATTCAAGTAGCTACCCCACAGGGCAGCAAGTACCTGTCGTGTACCACGTCAGAAGAGATGGACAGGTGGTTGTCAAGGTCAGGGTTATTTGAAATAGACTTATTTGTATGTTTTGCCTTCTCTTTGCTTCTTCTTCCTCTACCTTTCAGCTCCCTGTGGAGCATAGGTCTTCAACAAACACTTTCAGCTCCCTGTGGAGCATAGGTCTTCTACAAACACTTTCAGCTCCCTGTGGAGCATAGGTCTTCAACAAACACTTTCAGCTCCTGTGGAGCATAGGTCTTCTACAAACACTTTCAGCTCCCTGTGGAGCATAGGTCTTCAACAAACACTTTCAGCTCCCTGTGGAGCATAGGTCTTCAACAAACACTTTCAGCTCCCTGTGGAGCATAGGTCTTCAACAAACACTTTCAGCTCCCTGTGGAGCATAGGTCTTCAACAAACACTTTCAGCTCCCTGTGGAGCATAGGTCTTCAACAAACACTTTCAGCTCCCTGTGGAGCATAGGTTTTCTACAAACACCCCCCAAGTCATTCTGTTTCTTACCATTCTTTTAAGATCATTCCATGTCTTCCCCATCATCTTTGCTTCTATCTGTCTTCTCCAAGAATTCTTTGATCTTCCTTTTCGTGTTTTCCCCTGGGGATTCCAAAAAAGGGCCTGTTGTGTAATAATCCAAAAGGTTCGATCCTGCTTCGGACCATATATTGTTCTTTGTTTTTTTTATGTTGTTTATTTGTCATTTTTTAAATTAAGTGCAGTAATACATAACTCTTTCTCCTATGATTCCCTGAATTATCGCCTCGGAAGTTTCCATTAATAATGATATTAATTTATTATTATTTGTTTCCTGGCTTCCGTAGTGTGTGTACTATCCAGCGCCATCGTCTTCGCTGTATCTCTTTATGCACTTGTATTCTCTTTGCATACTTGTATTAATTTCTTTGGGTGTCGTCTCCACATCGGAGGTTGGCTACCATGGATCGTCAGTCATTCATTGGGTGCCGTCTGCACGTCGAAGGTTGGCTACCATGGATCGTCAGTCATTCATTGGGTGCCGTCTCCACATCGAAGGTTGGCTACCATGGTTCGTCAGTCATTCATTGCGTGCCGTCTCCATATCGAAGGTTGGCTACCATGTAGCGCCTTAATACCATATCTCCTGCAGAGATGTGCACGCTGTCATAGATTCAAACAAACAACACGCACACACAGATATGTAAATAAATAAAACCAATCCTACATATCTAACTAATAATAAAACATCCAAAATAAAATAATCGAAACTGGTTTAAGAAAAACAAAAAATGCTTCCCTGTGTCGTGGACCGTGGTCAGAATGGGAAAGAGAGAGTCACACGTGTGTTGCGGTGTCGTCTATCAATTACTTAACTCTTTCCCTACGTCTCGCCACACTGTGCGCCAAACTCAGTTTGATTAGTGTGAACGCCATATTCCTTTATACATGTCTTGTATCATCTAGATATTGGTGAAATATAATAGCTTGTTCAATTATCTAAGTATTAGTATGTAATATGTTAGATAGATATAAATATATAGATTGATCCTTAAGACCTTGAACAATTTTGTCTTAATTCTCAATTGATTAAAAAGCTTCCTTATAGAAAGAGTTACAGTTTTTACCATACTATTGTTTCTATTTTTTTTTCAATTCTCCCTCACATTCAGCTTTACTGCAGCTTCGTATTTATATGCATTCATTTGCATTTCTTTACCGTAACTCCTTTCATAGTTTCACCAATCCACCTTTTAATGTTATCAGTCAAGCTGGTCTTAGTCTGCTTTACCTCGTCTAACTTGTACCTTACTTTTCAAGATGACATTTAGAAAGGTGCAATATCTATTCACATTTCCAACAAATTTCTGTTGTATTTCTTTTTAATTGTTTTCCATAGGTTTTTTTCCCCCATTTTCAGCGGATTCATAACTTTCTTGTTTGTCATCTTTTCCTTCAACCCAAATCTCCTTATTTGTCTAATGATCTATATTTTGAAGCCTTAAATTTATGCTCTGTTTTCTTATTTATTGTCCATGTTTCTGCACCATACAGGAAGGATTCAGTAAATATAACACTTAACAATTCGTAATTTTAGTTCTGATGTTATTTGCTTTAAGAATGAATGAAACTAAGAAGAATGTTGAGAATACCATGGACAGCTAAGAAGAGTAATGAAGAGGTTCTGAGAGAGGTCAAAGCAAAAAGAGAGCTAATTTCCAATGTTAGGAAGAGACAATCATCATTTTTTGGCCATGTAATGAGAAGAGAACAACTGGAATATATTGTAACAACTGGAAAAATTGAGGGACGAAGAGATAGAGGGAAGCAAAGAGAAAAAATAACAGACAACTTAAGAGAATGGCTTGGCAAAAGGTCAACAACAGAAAGGATAAATAGCTGTCGAGATTGAAAGTTGTGGAGAGACATGATCACCTACGCCACAAGGCCCTGTACTTGATGATGATGTTATTTGCTTTGATGTTAGTATATTTTTTCATGTTGTTATAATTGACTTTTGCCTTTCCTATTCTTTTGTCTTTTTCTGTCTTACATTTTCCATCATCTCAACAGTTATTTATCATTTCTGTTGTTGACCTTCTGCCAAGCCATTCTCTTAAGCTGTCTGTTATCCTTTCTCTATGCTTCCCTCTATATCTTCGTCCCTCAATTTTCACAGTTCTACTTCTTCTTCTTCTACCTTTTTAGCTCCCAGTGGAGCATAGGTCTTCAACAAACACTTTCCAAGTCATTCTGTTTTTTGTCATTCTTTTAAGATCATTCCATGTCTTCCCCATCATCTTCATCTCTGCTTCTATCTGTCTTCTCCATGAATTCCTTGGTCTTCCTCTTTGTCTTTTCACCTGGGGATTCCAAAAAGGGCCTGTTGTGTAATACTCTCAGTTGGCTTCCGCAGTGTGTGTCCTATCCAACTCCATCGTTTTCGCTGTGTCTCTTTATCCACTGGTGTTTGACCGGTACATTTCCATAATTCTATGTTAGTGATTTTGTCCTGCCATATCCATCCTTTTATTCTGCGTAAGCGTCCATTAATGAAAGTCTGTATCTTCACGGAAATGCAGACACATCAATTATCAACACCTTACAGGAACAACCAGTATGTGTACGCTTCGAGAAATGTTGGGTCGGGCAGTGGAACGGATATGGGGATGTCTCGATTGCAATGAAACTGATTCCACGGATAAAATAAAATAGAATCATACAATAAATACAACATCGAAGTTAGCAACATGTAATAAATATAACATTGAAGTTAGCAACATGTAATAAATACAACATTGATGTTAGCAACATGTAATAAATACAACATTGAAGTTAGCAACATGTAATAAATACAACATTGATGTTAGCAACATGTAATAAATACAAGATTGAAGTTAGCAACATGTAATAAATACAACATTGAAGTTAACAACCTGTAATAAATACAACAATGAAGTTAGCAACGTATAATAAATATAACATTGAAGTTAACAACATGTAATAAATACAACATTGAAGTTAGCAACGTGTAATAAATATAACATTGAAGTTAGGAACATGTAATAAATACAACATTGAAGTTTAGCAACATGTAATAAATATAACATTGAAGTTAGCAACATGTAATAAATATAACATTGAAGTTAGCAACGTGTAATAAATACAACATTGAAGTTACTTGGCCCTTTCATCTTGTCAGATGGTCTTGTGGAGTCCTATTGTGTAATTTTTCTTATTTAGGTTTAGTTTATGTCGAGCAGCCTCTCTCGTGGCTAATTCTACCAATGTTTGACAAACACACACGGCCACATAATAAACAAGTCAGGCCCACTGTTCCACAGGGTTTACCATCCTTTTTCATGAGTCTTTTCTCTTCTAAGTTTTGCCTTAGCACAGTCTCAAATGATGTTATACCGTTCCTTATACATGCTCTCCATGATGTGCAATCACTTGCCAGATGTTCCCAGTCATTTTCACAGATGGAGAAGTCATTCAGAGATGATTTACAGATATCTCTATATCGTAGTTTAGTTCTGCCGATTTGTCTTTTTCCGTGTATTAGTTCACCATATAGTATTTGCTTGGGGATGCGTTTTTCTTCCATTCGTTGTACGTGCCCCAGCCATTTTAGTCTTCGACATCTGAGCATCGACATGATTGTTGGTGTCTTAGCACGTCGCAGGACAGTTAAGTTGGTTATTTTGTCCTGCCATTTGATGTGCATTATTCTGCGAAGACATTTGAGTATGTTGTCCAGGTTTCAGATCCATATAATAGTGTGCTAAGCACACACGTTTGATATATTAAGAGTTTATGAGGGCATTTATAGCGTCAGCAAGTTCGTTCGTAGTAGGATTAGCGTCCAGCTCAGACATTGTAAGATATTTAGGTATTGATTGTGCTAGAAGTGTGTTTGCTGGTCTGTCCTCATGGTATAGGTCATCATGGTATAGGTCATCATGGTATAGGTCATCATGGTATAGGTCATCATGTCATAGGTCATTATGGTATGCATTGAAGTTCATCATCAAGTACCGGGCCTGCTGGTGTAGGTGATCATGTCTCTCCACAACTTTCGATCTCGACAGTTATTTATCATTTCTGTTGTTGACCTTCTGCCATGCCATTCTCTTAAGCTGTCTGGTATCTTTTCTCTTTGCTTCCCTCTATCTCTTCGTCCCTCAATTTTCCCAGTTGTTACAATATATTCCAGCGGTTCTCTTCTCATTACATGGCCAACAAATGATGATTGTTTCTTCCTAATATTGGAAATTAGCTCTCTTTTTGCTTTGACCTCTTCCAGAACGTTTTCATTACTCTTCTTAGCTGTCCTAGGTATTCTCAACATTCTTCTGTAAAACCACATTTCTACAGACTTGGCGATTCATGATTGTACAAAGAAGTTACGACTGTGGTTTTCCGTTGCCTCCCGTCGGTTTGTTTACGGTTGGCTCCGCTAGCCTTTGACTAAAAAATCTCACCCACAAGGCAGGGGGTTGTTTTACTTCGGTGTACCCTCCCTTAGCCTTTTACTCTCCCGAGCTTACCTGCAAGGCAGCAGGGCAGCCACAGGTTGTACTGTTTACTGCATACAGTAGCAGGTAAAATTATCCGACCTGACATTGAAGTTACCAGCATGTAATAAATGCAACATTGAAGTTAGCAACGTGTAATAAATGCAACATTGAAGTTAGCAACGTGTAATAAATGCAACATTGAAGTTAGCAACGTGTAATAAATGCAACATTGAAGTTAGCAACGTGTAATAAATGCAACATTGAAGTTAGCAACGTGTAATAAATGCAACATTGAAGTTAGCAACGTGTAATAAATGCAACATTGAAGTTAGCAACGTGTAATAAATGCAACATTGAAGTTAACAACGTGTAATAAATGCAACATTGAAGTTACCAGCGTGTAATAAATGCAACATTGAAGTTAGCAACGTGTAATAAATGCAACATTGAAGTTAGCAACGTGTAATAATGCAACATTGAAGTTAGCAACGTGTAATAAATGCAACATTGAAGTTAGCAACGTGTAATAAATGCAACATTGAAGTTAGCAACGTGTAATAAATGCAACATTGAAGTTAGCAACGTGTAATAAATGCAACATTGAAGTTAGCAACGTGTAATAAATGCAACATTGAAGTTAGCAACGTGCAATAAATGCAACATTGAAGTTAGCAACGTGTAATAAATGCAACATTTGAATGTTACGCTTCATCTGCAGACTCCGACGGACAACAAACCCACAGGACGAGCACGTCAGAAGGTCCGACAGTTCTCTCAAGATCTGGATCGTCGAAGCCAAAAACGTTCCTCCAAAAAGAAGGTGATCGTAGAGCTCCCGCCTTTCTTTGTTCTTGACCTCTCTATGTTCTTGATCTTTCTATTGCCTTGATGTTGCAATGTTCTTGATCTCTCTATGTTCTTGATCTTTCTATTGCCTTGATGTTGCAATGTTCTTGACCTCTCTATGTTCTTGATCTTTCTATTGCCTTGATGTTGCAATGTTCTTGATCTCTCTATGTTCTTGATCTTTATATTGCCTTGATGTTGCAATGTTCTTGATCTCTCTATGTTCTTGATCTTTCTATTGCCTTGATGTTGCAATGTTCTTGACCTCTCTATGTTCTTGATCTTTATATTGCCTTGATGTTGCAATGTTCTTGATCTCTCTATGTTCTTGATCTTTCTATTGTCTTGATGTTGCAATGTTCTTGATCTCTCTATGTTCTTGATCTTTCTATTGCCTTGATGTTGCAATGTTCTTGATCTTTCTATTGCCTTGATGTTGCAATGTTCTTGATCTTACTATGTTCTTGATCTTTCTATTGCCTTGATGTTGCAATGTTCTTGATCTTTCTATTGTCTTGATGTTGCAATGTTCTTGATCTCTCTATGTTCTTGATCTTTCTATTGCCATGATGTTGCAATGTTCTTGATCTTTCTATTGCCTTGATGTTGCAATGTTCTTGATCTTTCTATTGCTTTGATGTTGCAATGTTCTTGATCTTTCTATTGCCTTGATGTTGCAACGTTCTTGATCTTTCTATTGCCTTGATGTTGCAACGTTCTTGATCTTTCTATTGCCTTGATGTTGCAATGTTCTTGATATTTCTATTGCCTTGATGTTGCAATGTTCTTGATCTTTCTATTGCTTTGATGTTGCAATGTTCTTGATCTTTCTATTGCCTTGATGTTGCAATGTTCTTGATCTTTCTATTGCTTTGATGTTGCAATGTTCTTGATCTTTCTATATTCTTGATCTTTCTAATTTCTTAATGATTCAATGTTCTTGATCTTTCTATTGCCTTGATGTTGCAGTTGCAATGTTCTTGATCTTTCTATTGCCTTGATGTTGCAATGTTCTTGATCTTTCTATTGCCTTGATGTTGCAATGTTCTTGATCTTTCTATTGCCTTGATGTTGCAATGTTCTTGATCTTTCTATATTCTTGATCTTTCTATTTTCTTAATGATTCAATGTTCTTGATCTTTCTATTTTCTTGATGAATCTATGTTATTGATCTTTCTTTTTTTCTTGATGATTCTATATTTTTGTGATCATTCTATTTTCTTGATCTTTCTATGTTTTTGATCTTTCCTTTATGATTATATCTCCTGATTTTTCTATTTTTTTAATGATTCTATGCTCTTGATATATTTATGTTTTTGGTCTTTCTATGTTCTTAATATTTATACGTTCTTGAACTTTATATTTTCTTGATCTTTCTATTTTCTTGATCAATTTATGTTCTTGATCTTTCTATTTTCTTTATCAATCTATGTTCTTGATCTTTCTATTTTCTTTATCAATCTATGTTCTTGATCTTTCTATTTTCTTTATCAATCTATGTTCTTGATCTTTCTATTTTCTTTATCAATCTATGTTCTTGATCTTTCTATTTTCTTTATCAATCTATGTTCTTGAACTTTCTATTTTCTTTATCAATCTATGTTCTTGATCTTTCTATTTCTTTATCAATATATGTTCTTGATCTTTCTATTTTCTTTATCAATATATGTTCTTGATCTTTCTATTTTCTTTATCAATATATGTTCTTGATCTTTCTATTTTCTTTATCAATCTATGTTCTTGATCTTTCTATTTCTTTATCAATCTATGTTCTTGATCTTTCTATTTTCTTTATCAATCTATGTTCTTGATCTTTCTATTTTCTTTATCAATATATGTTCTTGAACTTTCTATTTTCTTTATCAATATATGTTCTTGATCTTTCTATTTTCTTTATCAGTATATGTTCTTGAACTTTCTATTTTCTTTATCAGTATATGTTCTTGAACTTTCTATTTTCTTTATCAGTATATGTTCTTGAACTTTCTATTTTCTTTATCAGTATATGTTCTTGAACTTTCTATTTTCTTTATCATTCTATGTTTTGATCTTTCTATTTTCTTGATCAATATATGTTCTTGAACTTTTTGTGTGCTTTATCTATATCCTCGTTCTTGATCTTTCTATTTTCTAGATCTGGATGTTTCATGCTACCTATGTTTTTATTGTTCTGGTCTAACTATACTTTAAATTTGTTTGTTATTTTTGCTGTCGATATTTTCTTTGAGTTTCTACAACAATTTATCCACTTTGTCCTTAGTATTTGTGAGGCTTTTTATTGTTATGTTTCTGTTTTTTCCTATATTCGTTTTTTAAATATTTGTATGTCTTTTGCTGTGTTTGGAGTTTTCAGAAAGAAACAAAAAAATTGAATTATCAAAGTTCTTTTCTTTGCAATAATCATTTGTGTTTTTATGTTCTTGATGTTTTTCATAATTTTAATATTCCAGAGTTCTTTATTCGTTATTTTTTTTTTTATGTTGAGTATTGTTAATGTCCCGGGGGAACTCACAAACCTCCAGTAATTTGTTAAGGCAAATCTGGTCGGCAGACCACACCAGTCTTAAAAATCGAGGCAAAAAAACTTTACATTCAACGCCCTCCCCCCACCCGCCTCACCCCATTCCTCATTTCTCTCCACATCAGGTAGGGCTAGGTTTAGACTTGATTTATAATGTTAATTCTGATGATTCCACTGGCACAAGTAGTTGAGCAATTTTGGAATTTAATTCGTTTGCAGTGATGCCAAATAACAATCACTATAACTAAGCTATAAAGCAGCACGGGCGTAATACCGACCACATTACCCTAAAAATCATGTGCCGAAGATCTATAACAATTATGGTCACTAACTAATACCATATTCCCTATACGCCACTTGGCGTGACAGGGCACTTTACTTTTTTTTTTTAATTTTTTTATTAATAACTAAACTATTTTGATGATACAGATGTGCTAAGAGTGGAAATGAGTTATAAGAAATGTTGGACATTATAGTGAAGGAAAGCAAAAAGAAAGGACTCAGCCTTAATAGCAAAAAGACACAGGTAATGGTAACAACAAAGCAAAAGACATCACCTCAGTGCAAAATAAAGACAAGTGGAATAATATTAAAACAGGTAAATGAATTTAAATATTTGGGAACTTTGTTAACCTCAGACGGAAGATGTACAAAAGAGGTGAGATGCAGAATGGCTCAGGCAAAAGCAGCTTTCAAAAAAATGAGGAAGATACTATGAAATCCATTTTTGACAATAGAAACAAGAAAAAGAGTTCTAAAATGTTATATAGAGCCAGTCTTAACATATGGATGTGAATCATGGACAATAGGACAACAAACAAGAAAATCACTGGAGTCTGTAGAAATGTGGTTTTACAGAAGAATGTTGAGAGTACCATGGACAGCTAAGAAGAGTAATGAAGATGTTTTGAGAGAGGCCAAAGCAAAAAGAGAGCTAATTTCCAATATTAGGAAGAAACAATCATCATTTTTTGGCCATGTAATGAGAAGAGAACAACTGGAATATATTGTAACAACTGGGAAAATTGAGAGACGAAGAGATAGAGGGAAGCAAAGAGTGGAGAGACATGATCACCTAGGACAGTAGGCCCGATACTTGATGATGATGAATATGTCTTAATTGTTGTTTTCCATTGATTTTTCTGTTGCATTTTGTTTCAAATAAACCAATTTTACTCCTTGCTGTTTGTGAGATTGTCCTTGATTCACAACCGTATGTTGATATGGAGAAGATACATATCCTCAGTAATTTAAATTAAAAGATTCTACTTCCTTGCTGGTATTGTAAAATAAGATATTCATGGTGTTTAATTTGTGTGTTGCTATTACTACAAATCTAAAACAAGTGCAACGTTTCAAATACTTGGGCACAATAATTACATCAGATGGGAGATGCACCACAGAAATAAAAAGCAGAATAGCTCAGGCCAAAATAGCATTTCAGAAAATGAAAAATATCTATGCAACAAATCTATGTCAATAGAAATGAGAAAGAGAGTTCATCAGTGCTATATAGAACCAATTCTGACCTATGGAAGCGAATCATGGACAGTAGACAAACAAATGAAAAGACGGTTAGAGGCCACAGAGATGGGATTTCTCAGAAGAATGTTGAAAGTTCCCTGGACAGATAAAAAGACCAATGAGGAAGTTCTCAAAGAGGCCAACACAAAAAGGAGCTCTTAAAAAACATAAGAAAGAAGCAATCAACATTTTTCTGGCACATCACGAGAAGAGGAAGTTGGAATACTTGGTTACAACTGGCAAAATAAAAGGAAAAAGAGATCGCGGACGACAAAGGGAGAAAATACTGTATAGCTTGGTGTCATGGCATGGAAAACAGTCAACAACAGAACTGATACGATGCACTATAGATAGAAGATTGTGGAGGGACATGATCGCCTACGCCAACCGGCAGGGTACATGATGATGATGATGTTGCTATTACTAATCTTCTATTACCTCTTTCTGACAGTCTCCATTGTTAGTTACTACAGGTCCCAGTTATTCATAATTTGTTGCAACTTCAAGTTCTTAATTGTTTATGATGATTTTGTGTTGGCTTTTTGTTCTGTCACGGGACATTATCTTCTTTTTCTCTATGTTTAAATTGTAGTTTTGCTCTTTACTGTGTTCGTTAACACACTCAATTGTCTTTTAAAATCCTTTTCCCTACACTTCTGAAAGACCTTGATGTAATCTATGAAGCATATATGCAGTTCAATATTGTATTCCCTACACATCTCAATGACCTTGCTGTAATCTATGAAACATGTATTCAGTTCTATGCTGTATTCCCTACACCTCTGAAAGACCTTGCTGTAATCTATGAAGCATGTATGCAGTTCTATGTTGTATTCCCTACACTTCTGAAAGACTTTGCTGTAATCTATGAAGCATGTATGCAGTTCTATGTTGTATTCCCTACACCTCTGAAAGACCTTGCTGTAATCTATAAAGCATGTAAGCAGTTCTATGTTGTATTTAGGAATAATAGAACAAAGGAGTATGTGTTAGCACTCGGAAAAATTGACAGACAAACATGAAACCATGTGTATAAAGTGCTAACACATACACAATTTTTCCGAGTGCTAACACATACTCCTTTGTTCTATTATTCCCTATTATCGCCTCGGAAGTTCCCCATATAATAATATTTATGTATTATTATTTGTACCCTCTATGTTGTATTCCATACACATCTCAATGACCTTGCTGTAATCTATGAATTTATTTTTGTTAATGGACATTTCCTGTATGTCTTGATAGACGTTTTGATCTTCCCTATGTTTTTTTTTTAACACACTCAATTATCTCTTTTAATCCTTCTGTATTGTTTAAGAGCAGGACTGTGTAATCAGTGTACTTCTGTATTGTTTGGGAGCAGGACTGTGTCATCAGTGTACTTCTGTATTGTTTGGGAGCAGGACTGTGTCATCAGTGTACTTCTGTATTGTTGGGAGCAGGACTGTGTCATCAGTGTACTTCTGTATTGTTTGGAGCAGACTGTGTCATCAGTGTACTTCTGTATTGTTTGGGAGCAGGACTGTGTCATCAGTGTACTTCTGTATTGTTTGGGAGCAGAACTGTGTCATCAGTGTACTTCTGTATTGTTTGGGAGCAGACTGTGTCATCAGTGTACTTCTGTATTGTTGGGAGCAGACTGTGTCATCAGTGTACTTCTGTATTGTTGGGAGCAGACTGTGTCATCAGTGTACTTCTGTATTGTTGGGAGCAGACTGTGTCATCAGTGTACTTCTGTATTGTTTGGGAGCAGGACTGTGTCATCTAAAAAAAAAATTATATCTTTACGGCACATAGTACCATTGCTGGTGTATGTCGGGGGCAACGATAGAACCCGAGGGATAAAGGCCGCTTGGTCAAGCAGTCGCCACGATGTGTGAGACTCAGGATTTTTATTTCACCCCCGATAGAAAAAATCCTTTCTGTCTACCACGGGCTTCGAACACCGTACGTCAGCTTTTCAGCCAGAGGGACAGCGGTTTTAGCCGCACGGCCACGCGCACCTCTCCACTGTGTTATCAGCGTATCTAAATTCCAAAAATGTGTTGACATTTATATATATATTTATATAGATCGTGAAGACTATAATGTTCGTGAACATCTGTATGTTTTACATTTTCTTCGTGTTCTTTATATTATTCATGTCCTCATTTTCTTCATGTTCCTCAAGTTCTTCATGTTCTTTATATTCTTCATAATCTTCATGTTCTTCAAATTCTTCATAATCTTCATGTTCTTTATATTCTTCATATTCTTCATATTCTTCATGTTCTTTATATTCTTCATAATCTTCATGTTCTTTATATTCTTCATAATCTTCATGTTCTTTATATTCTTCATATTCTTCATGTTCTTTACATTCTTCATATTGTTCATGTTCTTCACGTTCCTCATGTTACTCATGATTCATGTTCCTCATGTTCTTCATGTTCCTCATGTTCTTCATGTTGCTAATGTTTTTTATGTTTCTCATGTTCTTCACGTTCCTCATGTTCTTCATGTTGCTAATGTTTTTTATGTTCTCATGTTCTTCACGTTCCTCATGTTCTTCATTTTCCTTTATGGTCATCATGGTTTCATGTTCTTAATTTTACTCATGCTCTTCATGTTCACGCACTCTTCATGTTCCTCATGCAATTCATGTTCTCATGTTCATTCATGTTCCTCATGTTCTTCATGTTACTCATGCTCTTCATGTTCCTCATGCTCTTCATGTTCCTCAAGTCTTCAAGTTGTTTATGTTTTCATGTTCCTCATGTTCTTCATGTTCCTCATGTTTTTCATGTTCCTCATGTTTTTCATGTTCCTCATGTTCTTCATGTTCCTCATGTTCTTCATGTTCCTCATGCTCTTCATATTCT
>JAVIAB010000159.1:22469012-22701778 GCA_032433765.1 Megaustenia siamemsis
CCTGGAAGCCTTCGATCAGCATTGAACCCGAACTCTTGTCCTTTGTAGTCCCACTGACTAACCACTGAGCTATGGCGGCTCTCATGAGAGTCGTGGTGGATGCAATATGAAATGTTTGACTGCAACTGTTGCTATGCTTTAAGATAAATACTTCTTATTAAAACGTTAAATATAAAGTGGACATAAAGTGGTTTAGAAGTGAGATGCAGAATAGCTTGATGATGTTGATGATGATGATGTTGATGATGATGTTGATGATGATTGATGTTGATGATGATGCTGATGGATGATGATGTTGATGATGATGATGTTGATGATGATGATGCTGATGATGATGATGCTGATGATGATGCTGATGATGATGATGTTGATGTTGATGATGATGATGTTGTGATGATGATGATGATGATGATGATGATGATGATGATGATGATGATGATGATGATGATGATGATGATGATGATGTTGATGATGTTGATGTGATGTTGATGTTAATGATGATGATGCTGATGATGATGTTGATGATGATGCTGATGATGATGTTGATGATGATGATGCTGATGATGATGATGATGTGCTGATGATGATGTTGATGATGATGATTGATGATGATGATGATGATGATGTTGATGATGATGATGTTGATGATGATGATGTTGATGATGATGATGATGATGATGTTGATGATGATGATGATGATTGATGCTGATGATGATGATGTTGATGATGATGAAGATGTTGATGATGATGATGTTGATGATGATGATGTTGATGATGATGATGATGCTGATGATGATGATGTTGATGTTGATGATGATGATGTTGATGTTGATGATTTGATGATGATGATGATGATGATGATGATGATGATGATGATGATGATGATGATGATGATGATGATGTTGATGATGTTGATGCTGATGTTGATGTTAATGATGATGATGCTGATGATGATGTTGATGATGATGATGTTGATGATGATGTTGATGATGATGATGATGATGTTGATGATGATGATGATGATGATGATGATGATGATGATGTTGATGATGATGATGATGTTAATGATGATGATGCTGATGATGATGTTGATGATGATGTTGATGATGATGATGCTGATGATGATGTTGATGATGATGCTGATGATGATGTTGATGATGATGATGTTGATGATGTTGATGATGATGATGCTGATGATGATGTTGATGATGATGATGAACATGCAAACAATGCTCGGAGATGCCAACGGGCATCTGTAAAAATAGCATTCAGGAAAAAAAACAACTAGGACAAGCTAGGACATACAAAGCACTAAGATGATCCACATATTAAAATAAACACGTCATATAAAAATCCCACACTCAAAAGTGCAACATACTAAACAGATATGCTTGATATCACACCACACACATAATGGTACCCATTAAAGGCTGGTTGAACCTGGAAGCCTTCGATCAGCATTGAACCCGAACTCTTGTCCTTTGTAGTCCCACTGACTAACCACTGAGCTATGGCGGCTCTCATGAGAGTCGTGGTGGATGCAATATGAAATGTTTGACTGCAACTGTTGCTATGCTTTAAGATAAATACTTCTTATTAAAACGTTAAATATAAAGTGGACATAAAGTGGTTAGAAGTGAGATGAGATGCAGAATAGCTCCGACAAAAGTAGCTTTTCAAAAAATGAGGAGATACTGTGGACATCATTTTTAAGAAAAGAAACAAGAAAAAAGAGTTCTTTAATGTTATGTAGAGCCAATCTTAACATACGGATGTGAATCATGGATAATAGGATAATAACCGACAAGAAAATTACTGGGGGATGTAAACATGTGGTTTTACAGAAGAATGTTGAGAATACCACGGACAGCTAAGAAGAGTATGAACACGTTATGAAAGAAGCCAAAGCAAAAGAGAAAGCTAATATTCAATATTGGGAAGAAACAATCCTAATTTTTGCTGGCCATTGTAATGAAAAGAGAACAGTTGGAACATATTGTACCAACTTGGAATATTAAGAGACGAAGAGATAGAAGAAAGGAAAGAGAAAAGATACCAGACAGCTTAAGAGAATGGCTTGGCAGAAGGTCAACAACAGAAATTATAAATAACTGTCGAGATCGAAAGTTGTGGAGAGACATGATCACCTACACCAGCAGGCCTGGTACTTGATGATTATGTTGATGATGCTGATGATGATGCTGATGATGATGATGTTGATGATAATGATGATGTTGATGATGATGATGATGATGTGATGCTGATGCTGATGATGATGTTGATGATGATGTTGATGATGATGCTGATGATGATGATGATGATGTTGATGATGATGATGCTGACGATGCTGATGATGAAGATGATGTTGATGATGATGATGATGATGATGATGATGATGATGCAAATGATGATGATGATGTTGATGTTGATGATGCTGCTGATGATGATGATGATGTTGATGATGATGATGATGATGATGTTGATGTTGATGATGCTGATGATGATGATGATGTTGATGATGATGATGCTGATGATGATGTTGATGATGTTGATGATGATGATGTTGATGATGTTGATGTTGATGATGATAATGATGATGATGATGATGTTGATGATGATGATGATGTTGATGATGATGATGATGATGATGATGATGATGATGATGATGATGATGATGATGATGATGATGATGTTGATGATGCTGATGATGTTGATGATGATGCTGATGATGTTGATGTTGATGATGATGTTGTTGATGTTGATGATGATGATGATGATGATGATGATGATGATGATGATGATGATGATGATGATGATGATGAAGATGATGTTGATGATGTTGATGATGATGATGTTGATGATGATGATGATGATGTTGATGATGATGATGATGTTGATGCTGATGATTATGTTGATGATGCTGATGATGATGATGATGATGATGATGGTGATGATGTTGATGATTATGTTGATGATGTTGATGATGATATTGATTATGTTGATGATGATGTTGATGATGATGTTGATGATGATGGTGTTGATTATGTTGATGATGATGATGTTGATGATGATGATGATGATGTTGATTATGTTTATGCTGATGATGATGATCTTGATGATGATGATGATGATGACGATGTATAATATAAGAAACATGTGTATTTTATCACCCTTGAATGACACAAATGATCAGATTAACTAAAATATCAGGGACGACAACTGTGATAAACAACATTACAAAAACTGCGTACAAATGTGTACCTGTACCCCTGTCCTTTTCTCCTCAAAATATCGCCCCCAAAAAAATGAACTCATTCGTGTACAACTGACATATAAAACACCTCGCAGAAAACACAACTCAAGCACAATCTACACGCAAACATGCAAACAATGCTCGGAGATGCCAACGGGCATCTGTAAAAATAGCATTCAGGAAAAAAAAACAACAACTAGGACAAGCTAGGACATACAAAGCACTAAGATGATCCACATATTAAAATAAACACGTCATATAAAAATCCCACACTCAAAAGTGCAACATACTAAACAGATATGCTTGATATCACACCACACACATACATGCCCACCCAGAACAATTGAATATTTGGTTTTTTGTTTGCTTTAAATTAGTTTTAATTTAGTTTAGTCGATAGATCACCTTCAATAACATCTGACAGATCACCTTCATTACACATCACACAGATCACCTTCATTATGCAACAGACAGATCACCTTAATTGCACACAAATTATATATCACCTTAATTGCACATCAGACAGATATACCTTCATTGCACAAACAGACCGATCATCTTCATGGCACAAAAAGGCAGATCACCATCATTATAAAACAGACAGATCACATTCATTACACAAACTTATATATCACCTTCATTAAACATCAGACAGATATTCCCTTCATTATACAACAGACAGATCACTTTCATTATACAAACATACAGATCACCTTCATTATATAACAGACAGATCACCTTAATTACAGAACATACAGATCACCTTCATTACATATCAGACAGATCATCTTCATTACACATGAGACATATCATCCTCATTACACATCAGACACATCACCTTCATAACACAAACAGACAGATCACCTTCATTACAAAATAGATAGATTACCTTCATTACACATCTAACAGATCACCTTCATAACATAAACAGACAGATCACCGTCATTACACATCAGACAGATAATCTTCAATACAAAACAGAGGGATCACCCTCATTACACAAACAGACAGATCACCTTCATTATATAACAGACAGATCGCCATCATTACAGAAATAGACAGATCATTTTCATTACAGAGCAGACGGATTACCTTTATTACACATCAGACAGATCACTTTCATTACACATCAGACAAATCACCTTCATTGCACAATAGACATATCACCTTCATTACACAAACAGACATATCACCTTCATTACACAGACAGTTCACTTTCATTACACATCAGACGGATCACCTTCATTAAATATCAGATAGATCACTTTCATTAAACACCAGACATGTCACCTTCATTACTCAAACAGACAGATCACCTTCATCACACAACAGACAGAACATCTTTATTATCCAAAATGCATACCACCTTCACTGCACATCAGACAGATCACCTTCAATACACAAACACACAGATCACCTTCATTACACAACAGAAAGAATCACCTTCATTACGCGTCAAACAGATCACCCGCAATACATATCAGACAGATCACCTTCATTACACATCAGACAGATCACCTTCTTTACACACCAAACAAATTACCTTCATTACACATCAGACAGATCAACACCATTACAAATTGGACGGATCACCTTCATTACATATCAGACATATCACCTTCATTACACATCAGACAGAATCAACATCATTACACATCGGACGGATCACCTTCATTACATATCAGACATATCACCTTCATTACACATCAGACAGATCACCTTCATTACACAAACAGATCACCTTTATTGTGCATCAAAAAAAGATCACTTCATCACACAAACAGATCACCTTCATGACACAAACAGATCACCTTCATTGAGCATCAAAAAGATCACCTTCATCACACAAATAGATCACCTTCATTACACAAACAGATCACCTTCATTGAGCATCAAAAAGATCACCTTCATCACACAAACAGATCACCTTCATCACACAAATAGACCACCTTCATGACACATCACACAAGTAAAGTCAGACAAGGACAGTGGGAAGACAAAGAAAGTGAAATCGCGGACGACAAAGATAGAAGCTAGCACATAGCATCGTCTCAAGACATGCAAAACAGGCAACAGAACTGACACGATACAGCTGTGGAAGAACATTGCATTCGCCAAACCGGTATGGCACATAATGCCTGAGAACCAAGCATTTACTAAACCATAACTACACACTATAACTGCATCAACTGACAGAATACACAACTTCCGTCGTCCCACTCCCCCTGTTTCTACCTCAAACTTCCCTTGGTCCACTCTCAGAAACAAGCGGGAGAAAATCAATATCAGAAAAAAACTCGCTTTCTATAATAAACAATTTGATTATTTCCCCTTCCAGTAGAAATGGCAGTCACTTCTAGAACTTCTCCCTTATCAGATTTCTTTAACTCTTAATTCCATGTTCGATCCTGTTTCGGTCCATATATTGTTCTTTGTTTTTTTTTTCTGTTGATTATTTGTCATTTTTTTTTCCAGTGCTGTAAACATACCTCTTCCTCTGAATTGATTCGCTGATTATCGCCTCGGAAGTTTCCCTCTATAATAATATTCATTTATTATTATTTGTCTCCGGGGCCTTGCCGTTAACCGTTCATATAGGGCAACTTGTCCTCTGTTTCAGGTTATATTTTGACAAACTTTAATTAAAATTAACAATTGCACAAAATGTGTGAACGTAATGACCTTAGAAAGGAAACAAATGTAATGTTTAAATTCAAAGTTCAAGGTTCAAAGGTTAACATTAATCTTCCGTTTTTTCCGGATTCAATATTTGAGTTGCAGTGAAGATTGGTTACCTCCCCTGCTTTGCTAGACGTATCGGCAATATTGTGTTAGTGACCACGTTTTCTATGACCACGGCGCATTTTTTTTTATGTTGAATCGTCGGTATCACGCCAGGCCGCCTTTACTTTGCAGAAACAAATATTTAGCACCAATTTTTAGAGATTGGGTGAACCATGACACATTCAACAAAAAAATCCGCCACTGCTCTGAATCGAACTGGGACCCTTCTTGTCAGGAAGCGAGGACACTAACCGATCAACCACCGAAGCTACATGTGGCAACAGGAGTCAGGGGACGATTAATAGATATTTAGATTAGAGGAATTATTTAAATATATATTTAACTAATTTGTACAGAAGAATGTTGAGAATACCATGGACAGCTAAGAAGAGTAATGAAAACGTTCTGAAAGAGGTCAAAGCAAAAAGAGAGCTAATTTCCAATTTTAGGAAGAAACAATCATCATTTTTTGGGCCATGTAATGAGAAGAGAACAGCTGGAATATATTGTAACAACTGGGAAAATTGAGGGACGAAGAGATAGAGGGAAACAAAGAGAAAAGATACCAGACAGCTTAAGAGAATGGCTTGGCAGAAGGCCAACAACAGAAATGATAAATAACTGTCGAGATCGAAAGTTGTGGAGAAACATGTCCACCTACGCCAGCAGGCGCGGTACTTGATGATGATGATTTGACTAATTAAGTAATTAATTTAGAATTATTAATAACTTCACAAATACGAATCATCATCATGAAGTACCCTTCCTGGTGGCGTAGGCGATCATGTTTCTCCACAATTTTCGATCTCGACATTTATTTATCATTTCTGTTGTCTTTTTAAATTGTTATCTTGCTTACAGTAGCTTGATGGCTATCGGATATCACATGTAACACATGATGTCCCCTACCGGACGGGGGTATTCACTGGAATCTCCATTAACGTTGTTGTCGTGAATTCTATTACCGTGGCGACCCATGAAATATACAACAACGTTACAAAGGTAGTTTAATCTTGCCTTCCGTCGGTTTGTTTACGATTGGCTCCGCTAGCCTTTGACTAAAAAAGTCTCACCCACAAGGCAGTGGGGTTGTTTTACTTTAGAGTACCCTCCCTTAGCCTTTTATTCTCCCGAGCTTACCTGCAAGGCAGCAGGGCAGCCACAGGTTGTACTGTTTACTGTATACAGTAGCAGGTAAAATTACCTGAACTGACATCAACAAATACGAACAACATTCGTGTATTTAACATAAAAAGGACAATACATGTAAGAAAACAGAGCGGAAATTGAATCCTTTAAAATGTGGACCTACAGTAAAATGAGCGGACCCGGATAGAACAAAAATATGAAAGCAATGAAGTTCTGAATCAAATAAAAAAAAACGTAATATTTAACACACTTTGAACAAGAGAATTTAAAATTATGTGACATGTAACATCAACAACATTGAGGGACGAAGAGATAGTGGGAAGCAAAGAGAGAAAATACCAGACAGCTTAAGAGAATGGCTTTGTAGAAGGTGAACAACAGAAATGATAAATAACTGTCGAGATCGAAACTTGTGGAGAGACATGATCACCTACGCCAGCAGGCTCGGCACTTGATGATGGTGATTTATAATTACTGTATGTGATGACGTAATCAGAAAAAAAATAGAAATAAACGTGTACTCACCTCAACTCCTCCACAAGAATCACAAACGCCATCAGCATCAGTTGTCCAAACACATCCCACAATTCCCTCTTCTCTCTTCCTGTCTTTATCCTTCCCACTTGTTATATCCTCACACGGAGATTCCATAGACTCAGCTCTTTTACGTCTGCTCCCACAAACACAAACATCACCAGCGGACGCGTCGCTAATCTCATCGATATTCACACAATCAAAACGCTCCATCAATTTCCCTTCATTTCTTCTAATTATTGTTTCGTTTCTTGTATTTTTCGTTCCGGTAATTTCTTTATTATTCGGCAATTTATTTTGATTTTCCTGTTGATTATCGCTGTTACGGAATCCTCCCGCTGAATTATCATTATTGATTTGAGACTCGCTTTGTTTTGTTTTTGACACAAGACAATCATTGTCATTGCGTGTCGTTTCAAGAGCATGAATGTCATTATGTGATATGTCAGTGAAATTATCCACGGTTGGATGTGTTGCCGAGACGCAATATTCAGCGTCCACTTTCATCTGAACGTGCATGTTATTTAGTGGATATTCTAAGATGCCAGAAACATGAGGTGGATATTCTACATCATAAATATTTGGTGGATACTCCACGATATCAGAAACATTTGGTGGATTTTGCACGATATAAGAAACATTCGGCGGATATTCCACGCCATCAAAAACAAACGGTGGATATTCAACGATATCATAAACAATTGGTGAATATTCTACGATATCACAATCATTTGATGAACATTCCACGGCATCAGAAAACGTCGGTGGATTTTCCATTCTTGTTGTAGTTTTAACGATGTCAAAATTGTGTAGATTTTCCACCGTCCCAGATTTTGCTGAATATTCCACAACGTCAACATTTGGTGGAATTTCAACGAAGTGAACATCTGGAGGAATTTCCACGGTATTTACTAAACTTGTTGGATTGTCCTCGATCTCAGCATTTGCTGGATTTTCCACCATGTCAACTCTGGATATGTTTTTAATAATGTCAACACTTGGTGAATTTTCCATAAGTTGAACACTTGGTGAATTTTCCATAAAGTGAACACTTTGTGAATTTTCCATAAAGTGAACACTTGATGAATGTTCCATATTTTCAACACTTGGTGAATTTTCCATAATGTCGACTCTTGGTGAATTGTCCATATTGTCAACACTTTCTGAATTTTCCATAATGTCGACACTTTGTGAATTGTCCATATTGTCAACACTTTGTGAATTTTCCATAATGTCGACTCTTGGTGAATTGTCCATATTGTCAACACTTTGTGAATTTTCCATATTGTCAACACTTGGTGAATTTTCCATAATGTCGACACTTTGTGAATTGTCCATATTGTCAACACTTGGTGAATTTTCCACCATGTCAATTCTTGGTGAAACTCCAACGATGTAAGCATGTGAAGAAATATCCAAGGTTTCAGAAATACTTGTTGGATTCTCCACTGTGACAGCACATGACGAGTTATCCACAGTATCCACTTTTGATGTAACTTCTACTAAATCAACAAGAATTGATAATCTTTCGTTTAAATCAAATTCACCAGACTTTCCTTTAAAAAATCAAGTTCCTTTGGTGAATTGCTCAAATTACCAGGAGAGCTAGGGAACTGTTCAGGTGAATGAATAGATTCACTTACACCTATATCTGAATTTTCGAATTCACTTCTTGTCATTTTAAATAAATCATGAGCAAGTGATGACATTTCATTAATATTAACTTCACTTGGTGGCTTCTTGCTAGTATCAATTTCACTTGGTGGCTTCTTGCTAGAATCCACTTCACTTGGTGACTTCTTACTTGTATAAACTTCACTTGGTGGTTTCTTACTAACACCAACTTCACTTGGTGGCTTCTTTCTAGCATCATCCTTACCTGGTGGCTTGTCACTAACACCAGCCTCATCTGGTGGCTTTTCACTTATATCAACCTCACTTTGTGACTCTTCACTAATACCAACCTCACCTCGTGGCTTTTCACTAATTTCAATCTCGCCTGGTGGCTTTTCACTAATACCAACCCCACCTGGTGGTTTTTCACCAATACCCACCTCACCTGGTGGCTTTTCACTAATTTCAATCTCGCCTGCTGGCTTTTCACTAATACCAACCTCACCTGGTGGCTTTTCACTAATTTCAATCTCGCCTGCTGGCTTTTCATTAATAATAACATCACTTGGTGGATTTTCGGGAACATCAACCTCAGTTGGTGACTTCTCAATAACCCCAACATCAAATGGTTCCTTTTCATTAACATTAATCTCACGTGGTGGCTTTTTGTTAACACCATTCTTACTTAGTGGCTTTTTGTTAATATCACTCTCACTTGGTGGCTTTTTGTTAACAGCACTCTCACTTGGTGGCTTTTTGTTAACATCACTCTCACTTGGTGGCTTTTTGTTAACATCACTCTCACTTGGTGGCTTTTTGTTAACAGCACTCTCACTTGGTGGCTTTTTGCCAACATCACTCTCACTTGGTGACTTTTTGCTAACATCACTCTTATTTGGTGGTTTTGCGCTAAAATCACTCTCACTTGGTGGCTTTTCGTTGAAAGTAAATTTCTGTTCTTGCTCTTCTGTTTCATCAACAACACTTCTCGGGTTTCCATTAAAATCAACATCTGTTGATAGCTGGTCACAAAAATCAACTTCTTCTTTTCCCGATTCAACAGTATCAGTTTCATGCAACACTTTATCAAGATGGCAAGACTTATAAAGTGGCTTTTCTGTTGTATCCTTTGTTGTAGATTGTTCTTCCACATCGGTAACTTCCCCAATTGATTTCTCATCGCTTTGAAACAGTGTCAATGTAGTTTCTGTGTTGTCATTTTTTTGGTGTGGGCTTTCTGTATTATCATTATTGTTGTGTGGACTTGTCATATTAACAGACACATATTCTGACTCTTCTATATTTTCAATTGTTTCAGTTTGTATTTCTGCATTTCCATTCGTTTTATCTTGTATTTCTTTACTTTCATTTGTTTTAACGTGTATTTCTGTATTATCATTAGTTTTACCTTGTATTTCTGTATTTTCATTTGTTTTATCTTGTATTTTTTTACTTTCATTTGTTTTATCTTGTATTTCTTTACTTTCATTTGTTTTATCTTGTATTTCTTTGCTTTCATTTGTTTTATCTTGTATTTCTTTACTTTCATTTGTTTTATCTTGTATTTCTTTACTTTCATTTGTTTTATCTTGTATTTCTTTACTTTCATTTGTTTTATCTTGTATTTCTTTACTTTCATTTGTTTTATCTTGTATTTCTTTGCTTTCATTTGTTTTATCTTGTATTTTTTTACTTTCATTTGTTTTATCTTGTATTTCTGTATTTTTAGAATCAGCAGATGCGTTTTCATCCGTTCCCACTTCACTAAATGGCGATTCAGTGTTATCATCCTTTTTATCTTTATATTCGGTGCTATCAGCTTTACTGCCTGGCTTTTCTTTATCACCATAATCATGAGAGAGCATGACATCGCTAATGCTGTCATTTAATGTGTTTTCGGAATTATCAACGTTTGAAGGTGGCTTTTCTGGGCAGCTTGATGTATAAGACGGTCCTGACATAATGTTACTTCCAGAAAGTGGACTTTCTGTACTGACAACGTACTTGGATGACTGCTTCATTATATCAGCTTTTTTCAGTTCTTTCCCTTTGTCATCCATTTTAAAGTGTGGCTTTTCTGCAGCTTCGCACTCATCGGGTTGCTTTTTGTTTTGATTAGTGTGTATTGGTGGCTTTTTATTAATCTCACTTATCTGCGTTTCTTTGTTTGCCTCATTTGGTGGATTTTCTCTACCGATAACTTCAGTTGGTGGTTTTCCTGTAATTCCACCATAAGTCACTGGCTCGTCAATATTATCAACTTCAAGAAGTGGTTTTTCTGGTTTATAAATTTCGCAAGGTGGGTTTTCTGCGTCATCCACTGCCGACTCTTTATTTTTCCACCTTATCCCTCGATCCATTTCTGACTCATCCGTGACGTTTAGTACTTTTATTTTTTCAGTAAATTCGGTTAAGTGCTCTTCAGGTGTGTCCTCTTCACTTAGTGGCTTTTCTGTGCTGTTTATTTCACTGTGTGGCTTTTTCGCATTTTCAGCATCGCTCGGTGGTTTTTCTGAACTATCAGCCTTTCCTGGGGTCGGTCCTTCATGATCACATTCATTGTGATATTTACCAATTTTATCAAATTCATCACATGAGATTTCTGTATTGTCACTTTCCTGGAGGGATTGTTTTCTTTTATCTTCCACTTTTTGTGAATTATCAACATTTCCAATATCACTAGGTACGTTTGATATATTGTCCACTTTATGTGATAACTTTTCTCTATTTTCAAAATCAATGGATGACTTTGTTGTGATGCTAGCATTAGAGGATGATTTTTCTGTATTACCAACCTCAATGGATGACTTTTCCGTATTGTTAACCTCAATGGATGACTTTGCTGTATTTTCAACATCATTGGATGATTTTTCTGTGTTGTCACCATTAATGGATGACTTTTCTGTATTATCAACATTAGTGAATGATTTTTCTGTAATAGAAACCTCAGTGGATGACTTTTCCGTATTGTCAGCCTCAACGAATGGCTCTTCTGTACTGTCAACCTCCTGGGGCAACACTTTTGTATTACCAACATCAGTGGATACTTTTTCTGTAATATCAACCTCAATGGATGATCTTTCAGTATTGACAATTTTAGAAAAGGAACATACTGTATTTTCAGCCACAATTGATGATTTTGCAATATTGCTCATCTTAGAAAACGAACTTGCTATATTATCAACCTCAATGGATGATTTATCAATCTTAGAAAACGAACTTTCCATATTATCAACCTCAATGGATGATTTGTCAATCTTAGAAAATAAACTTTCTATATTATCAGCTTCAATTGATGATTTTGCAATATTGCTCATCTTGGAAAACGAACTTTCTATATTATCAACCTCAATGGATGATTTTTCAATATTGTCAATCTTAGAAAACGAACTTTCTATATTATCAATCTCAATGGATGATTTGTCAATCTTAGAAAACGAACTTTCCATATTATCAACCTCAATGGATGATTTGTCAATCTTAGAAAATGAACTTTCTATATTATCAGCTTCAATGGATGATTTTGCAATATTGCTCATCTTGGAAAACGAACTTTCTATATTATCAACCTCAATGGACGATTTTTCAATATTGTCAATCTTAGAAAACGAACTTTCTATATTATCAACCTCAATGGATGATTTGTCAATCTTAGAAAACGAACTTTCCATATTATCAGCTTCAATTGATGATTTTGCAATATTGCCCATCTTGGAAAACGAACTTTCTATATTATCAACCTCACTATGTGACCTGTCTTCAGTGTCACTGGTTGACGTACACACATCAAGATTACTGAGCAGGTCTTCTGTGTTGACAAACTCACTGAATGACTTGTCTGTATTTCTAGTCTCCATATTTGAGTTCTCTGTAGCATCAACTGACATTCCTTTAATACCACCTTCGCTGGTTGGTTTCTCAGTATTGTCCACCTGGACTGGTGGCTTTTCTATGTGGACTTTTTCAATTGGAGATACCTCATGTCTTACATCATATTCAGAAAATTTAATATAAGTTCCTTGTTCTTTGCCATTCTGTTCCTTGTTGCACGTTTCTTTGTTGCCCTGTTCTACGATTTCCTGTTCTTCGTTTGGCTTTTCTTTGCTATATTGTTCCTCTTTATACCGTGGTTTGCTTGCCAGCTCTTTGTTATCCTCTTTTTCTCTACAGTTTTCTTTATTCCTATGCTCTTCCTTTATCTGTTCTTTACTAGCATGTTCTTTGCTACCTTGTCCCTCGATATCATGTTCGTTGGAACCCAACTCAAACATCGATTCATCTTTAACCAAGGGAGCTGACTCCACAGTCTTATCTCTAATTCTATTAACATCGTCTTTGCTACAACTTTCTTCAGTCCCCTTATCAACGAAATTATCTCCCCTAATGTCATCAATTTTCTTGGATAATTTTTTTGACGAAAAGACAGTTTCACCATTATCTATTTTTCCGATGACACGTTTCCCGTTAGCTTTATCATCAACATCATTTTTGTTGATTACACCTATCTGCTCAGGTGGAATCGAAACATCCAAATTCTCAACTAATTTGTTCGAAATATCAACATCTCCAACTACTTCATTATCAACTAAATCATTACTTGAGTTATAATTATCCTGGCTTGGGAAATCATTTTTTGATAATGAAGCCACGGTTGAAGCGTCTCCTGCTACTAGAGTGACTTCATCAATTTTCCTTTTAATTTCTTCGTTATTATTTACAGCATCCATCTAATTAACGCTTTACAAAACTCTATTTTTTGTTACAAACAAAACTCTAATTTTTGTTACAAACAAAACTCTAATTTTTGTTACAAAACTCTAATTTTTGTTACAAAACTCTAATTTTTGTTGCAAGAAAAATTCAATATTCTTCTACTAGGGAAAAACCAGGGGTGAACAACCATTTATTTTTTTCAGGGCCAGGTTTGACAACTGTGAAGACGACGAGAGCCAGATACCATCACCTCATGAAGCCATTATTTAAATTAACTAATATGCTTTCACAAGCGATTTTAATGTACAAATCTTAGGGAATGGAGTGTATAGCAATTTATAAATCAAGCACAAGGGCCGGTAAAAATAGCTTGGCGGGCCGGTTCAGGCTCGCAAGCCGTAGGTTGCCCACCTCTGGATAAACGCTTTAAGAATGTTATGTGGATGTTCTGTTCTTGTTGCGGCGGACCGGTTCAGGCCCGCAAGCTGTAGATTGCCCACCTCTGAATAAACACTCCAAGAATGTATGTGAATCTTCTGTCCTTGTTGTTCATGGGTCAGGTGGTTGAAGGGACGATAGATTTGGTTTGAAGGCAGTAGTTGCGGGAACGGGAAAGCTTGACAAGACAGATAAGTGTCTATTTCACAGCTGTTTGCTTTTGTTTCTAAGAGGTATTTTAGTTCTAACCTACACAAATTAGCAACATGTGTGGACGAAGATATCCTGAACCTGGTACATTCCACTTATTCTTATAACTGTTATTTTATGAAAGTGGTTTCATTGTTTAACACCGCATACAAAACGTACAATTATTAGCCAAAGTAAATATCAAAGACAGGAAAATCTGAGAGTTTCAAGGGACGTAATTTTTAATTTTGGGAGCCGCAATAGCTCAGTGGTTAGTGAACTGGACTACAAAGGACAAGAAGTAGGGTTCGATCCCAACCGATGGCTTCCTGATTCACCCAGCCTTATGTGGGTACCGGATTTTTTTCTGGGAAAGTAAAGCGGCACGGGCGTAATACCGACCACATTACTCCAAAAATCATGTGCTGAAGGTATGTAAAATTGATGGTCACTAACACCATATTCCCTATACGCCACTGGGCGTGAAGGGGGTACTTCACTTAATTTTCAATTTTTGGCCACAAAAGTTTCCACATTTTAAGATACAGCTTCTTGTAATCATTTTGAATGTAAAATAGAAGTTTGTGCGTTTTATTTTCGTTGAAAGAAACAAATCATCATGACAACTAAATGATCTGTGACAAACAACCGTGATTAGCTCTATTTCATCGTTTTTGGGAGATTGGAGCGACGATTGATTTGGGTATAGATTCAAGGCTTCATAAATCAAGCGGTACACGAGTAGGGTGGAGTGACTGAAAAAACTGCTTAGACTTAGGTATAATCAGCGAGCTGCATGAATTATCTTCGTAAATGTTTTGCTCCATGCAATGGGAGAGACTGAGCACCTAATGATCACCATTAGTACAGGTCAATTCCACTAATCCGTTATTTTTACTCCAAACAAAACATTCCTGATGAAATCTTTATCACCGACATTTTTTACAACAATTATTTATCTCCACACAGCGACCACATTCTAATCGTTCGTTGAATTTATTATTTGTTCCGCCAAATACAAAACCATTGACCTCAATCAATCTACAATTTATATAGCTCCAGCCATAGTTTTTCTTCACTGACGTCACATTTCCTGCTGTTATCACACAAATTATCAAACGGCTCTGTTTGATGACCTAAGTATCAGCTAAAATCGGATTTGAGTTCAGAGTTCATAGGCGTGATAAATTGTTGTTCCAGTGTATGGCCAACACAAGGTGGGTTCTTGAATAATTTATCCGGTTCAGGTTGTGTTCCGGACGGGGAGATTCGTGACGTGCGGACGTAAGGAGATGTCCGTCAGATCTGGAACTGAGAGAAGGGATGTTTTGTTATAGAGGCAATCAGTGATTGTAACATGTAATAGATGTATTGTGATATTGAAGTGAGTAGAAGTAGTTGTGGTGGTGGTAGTTGTGATGGTGGTAGTTGTGGTGGTGGTAGTTGTGGGGGTGGTAGTTGTGATGGTGTTAGTTGTGGTGGTGGTGGTTGTCGTGGTGGTGGTGGTTATGATGGTGGTAGTTGTGGTGATGGTAGTTGTGGTGGTGGTAGTTGTGATGGTGGTAGTTGTGATGGTAGTTGTGGTGGTGGTAGTTGTGGTGGTGGAAGTTGTAGTGGTGGTAGTTTTAGTGGTGGTAGTTTTAGTGGTGGTAGTTGTGGTGGTGGTAGTTGTGGTGGTGGTAGTTGTAATGGTGGTAGTTGTGATGGTAGTTGTGGTGGGGGTAGTTGTGGTGGTGGTAGTTGTGGTGGTGGTAGTTGTGGTGGTGGTAGTTGCGGTGGTGGTAGTTGTGGTGGTGGTAGTTGTGGTGGTGGTAGTTGTGGTGGTGGTAGTTGTGGTGGTGGTAGTTGTGGTGGTGGTAGTTGTGATGGTGGTAGTTGTGGTGGTGGTAGTTGTGATGATGGTAGTTGTGATGATGGTAGTTGTGGTGGTGGTAGTTGTGGTGGTGGTAGTTGTGATGATGATAGTTGTGATGATGGTAGTTGTGGTGGTGGTAGTTGTGATGATAGTAGTTGTGGTGGTGGTAGTTGTGTGGTGGTAGTTGTGGTGATAGTTGTGGTGGTGGTTGTTGTGGTGGTGGTAGTTGTAGTGGTGTTGATTGTGATGGTAGTTGAGGTGGTGGTGGTTGTGATGGTGGTTGTGGTGGTGTTGGTTGTGGTGGTGGTTGTGATGGTGGTTGTGGTGGTGTTTGTTGTGGTGGTGGTAGTTGTGGTTGTGATGGTAGTTGTGGTGGTGGTAGTTGTAGTGGGGGTGGTTGTGGTCGTGGTAGTTGTGGTGGTAGTTGTGGTAGTTGTAGTGGTGGTGGTGGTTGTGATGGTAGATGTGGTGGTGGTAGTTGTAGTGGTGGTGGTTTGATGGTAGTTGTGGTCGTGGTAGTTGTGGTGGTGGTTGTGGTGGTAGTTGTAGTGGTGGTGGTTGTTATGGTAGTTGTGGTGGTGGTAGTTGTGGTGGTGGTAGTTGTAGTGGTGGTGGTTGTGGTGGTAGTTGTAGTGGTGGTGGTTGTGGTGGTAGTTGTAGTGGTGGTGGTTGTGGTGGTAGTTGTAGTGGTGGTGGTTGTGGTGGTAGTTGTAGTGGTGTTGGTTGTGGTGGTAGTTGTAGTGGTGGTGGTTGTGGTGGTAGTTGTAGTGGTGGTGGTAGTTGTAGTGGTGGTGGTAGTTGTAGTGGTGGTGGTAGTTGTAGTGGTGGTAGTTGTAGTGGTGGTGGTTGTTATGGTAGTTGTAGTGGTGGTAGGTGTGGTGGTGGCAGTTGTGGTGGTGGTAGTTGTAGTGGTGGTGGTCGTGATGGTAGTTGTAGTGGTGGTAGTTGTGGTGATAGTAGTTATGGTGGTAATAGTTGTGATGGTAGTTGTAGTGGTGGTAGTTGTGATGGTAGTTGTGGTGGCGGTAGTTGTGGTGGCGGTAGTTGTGGTGGTGGTAGTTGTGGGGTTGGTAGTTGTGGTGGTAGTTGTGGTGGTGGTAGTTGTAGTGGTGGTTATTGTGATGGTAGTTGTAGTGGTGGTGGTTGTGATGGTAGTAGTAGTGGTGATAGTTGTTGTGGTGGTATTTGTTTTGGTGGTAGTTGTGGTTGTGATGGTAGTTGTGGTGGTGGTAGTTGTGGTTGTGATGGTAGTTGTGGTGGTGGTAGCTGTGGTTGTGGTTTTAGTTGTGGTGGTGGTAGTTGTGGTGATGGTAGTTGTGGTGGTGGTAGTTGTGGTGATGGTAGTTGTGGTGTTGGTAGTTGTGGTTGTGATGGTAGTTGTGGTGGTGGTAGTTGTGGTGATGGTATTTGTGGTGGTGGTAGTTGTGGTTGTGATGGTAGTTGTGGTCGTGGTAGTTGTGGTTGTGATGGTAGTTGTGGTGGTGGTAGTTGTGGTGATGGTAGTTGTGGTGGTAGTAGGTGTGGTGGTAGTAGGTGTGGTGGTGGTAGTTGTTGTGTTGGTAGTTGTGGTGGTGGTAGTTGTGGTGATGGTAGTTGTGGTGGTAGTAGGTGTGGTGGTGGTAGTTGTGGTGATGGTAGTTGTGGTGGTGGTAGTAGTTGTGGTTATGGTAGTTGTGGTGGTAGTAGGTGTGGTGGTGGTAATTGTGGTGATGGTAGTTGTGGTGGTGGTAGTTGTGGTGATGGTAGTTATGGTCGTAGTAGGTGTGGTGGTGGTAGTTGTGGTGATGGTAGTTGTGGTGGTAGTAGGTGTGGTGGTGGTAGTTGTGGTGATGGTAGTTGTGGTGGTGGTAGTTGTGGTGGTAGTAGGTGTGGTGGTGGTAGTAGGTGTGGTGGTGGTAGTTGTTGTGATGGTAGTTGTGGTGGTAGTAGGTGTGGTGGTAGTAGGTATGGTGGTGTTAGTTGTGGTGATGGTAGTTGTGGTGGTAGTAGGTGTGGTGGTGGTAGTTGTGCTGATGGTAGTTGTGGTGGTAGTAGGTGTGGTGGTAGTTGTGTGGCGGTAGTTGTGGTTGTGATGGTAGTTGTGGTGGTAGTAGGTGTGGTGGTGGTAGTTGTGGTGGTAGTAGGTGTGGTGGTTGGTGTGTGGCGGTAGTTGTGGTTGTGATGGTAGTTGTGGTGGTTGTGGTAGGTGTGGTGGTGGTAGTTGTGGTGGTGGTAGTTGTGGTGGTGGTAGTTGTGGTGGTGGTAGTTGTGGTTGTGGTGGTGGTAGTTGTGGTGGTGGTAGTTGTGGTTGTGGTGGTGGTAGTTGTGGTGGAGGTAGTTGTGGTTGTGGTGGTGGTAGTTGTGGTTGTGGTGGTTGTGGTGGTGGTAGTTGTGGTGGTGGTAGTTGAGATTGTGGTGGTAGTTGTGGTGGTAGTTGTGGTTGTGATGGTAGTTGTGGTGGTAGTAGGTGTGGTGGTGGTAGTTGTGGTGGTCATAGTTGTGGTTGTGGTGGTGGTAGTTGTGGTGGTGGTAGTTGTGGTTGTGATGGTAGTAGTTGTAGTAGTCATCATCGCCATCATCATATTCATCATTAAGTGCCGTCACCGCATCGAAGGTTGGCTACCATGGAGCGCCATTCCGCTCTCTCTTGCTTTGATGGTGCAAATTGTCATAAGCTGACTTGTCCATCTTTTGATGTTACTCGTCCATGATGTATTATCTGCCTCTGTCTATTTTACCTTGTATCTTCCCTTCTAAGATTACTTTTAGTAGGTTGTTGAGTCTATCAACATGCCCCAAAAATCACAATTGTTTGAATTGTGTTTAGTAGTTCTCTTTTCATTTTTAGTTGTTTTAAGACTTTGAGCAGGGTCTGGATGGTTCTGGTTCACCGACCCTGGTGCAAGCCATCACCTGTCGCTGACAACTTCCAGAACAAAGATGCCAAGCCATGACCTTCAGTCAGACATACATGAATATCGTCATCAATTATTATGTTAAACATTTAATCATGAACATATTGATCGAGATCTGTTGATTTCAGAAACAGTACACAGACCAGATGTTGCTAAATCGATTAACTTTTCATTTACTAGAGATCGATATGTCAGCTGTATTTATCATTCATAGGTTCATCTGCGGCTGCTACCACAGTTATTTCCCTTTAAAAAGGCGTCCACAAACACAATTATATATAAACATATAACTGTAGAAATGTGGTTTTACAGAAGAATGTTGAGAATACCATGGACAGCTAAGAAGAGTAATGAAGAGGTTCTGAGAGAGGTCAAAGCAAAAAGAGAGCTAATTTCCAATGTTAGGAAGAAACAATCATCATTTTTGGTCATGTAATGAGAAGAGAACAACTTGAATATATTGTAACAACTGGAAAAATTGAGGGACAAAGAGATAGAGGGAAGCAAAGAGAAAAAATTACAGACAGCTTAAGAGAATGGCTTGGCAGAAGGTCAACAACAGAAATGATAAATAGCTGCCGAGATCGAAAGTTGTGGAGAGACATGATCACCTACGCCACTAGGCCCGGTACTTAATGATGCTGATGATAACTGTGAAATAGCTCAGTGGTTAGTGAACTGGACTACAAAGGGCAAGAGGTAGGGATCGATCCCAACCGACGGCTTCCGGTTCACCAAGCCTTTAATGGGTACCGGATTTGTTTCTGGGAAAGTAAAGCGACACGGGCGTAATACCGACCACATTACCCCAAAAATCATGGGCTGAAGGTCTGTAAAATGTATGGTCACTAACACCATCTTCCCTATACGCCACTTGGCGTGACGGGGGTACTTTACATTTTTTACTATATAACTGTGACCTCTACCAAGATGGTACATAATCTACTAGATAAAATATGGGAAAGGGAAGAAATATCTAAAGACTGGAAATAAGGTTATGTGATAAAACTACCAAAGAAAGAAAGCAAGTTTACAGGAGTGCACAAATTAAAGGGGAATTATGCTACTATCAATGCCAGGAAAAATATTAAACAGAATCATTCTGGAGAGACTAAAAGAGGCCATAGAGAAACATTTGAGAGATGAACAAGCAGGTTTTAGGAAGAACAGATCATGTGCTGATCAAATAACTACTCTACGTATAATAGTTGAACAAAGCTTAGAACTACAGTCCCCACTTTATATTGGATTCATAGATTACGAAAAGGCATTTGATAGTTTAGACAGAAGAATGCTTTGGAAGTTGCTGAGTCATTACGGAATCCCCATAAAGTTTATTAACCTGATAAAAACAATGTATGAAGGAACGAAATCTAGTGGTGGCCATGAAGGACAACTTACAGAAGCATTTGAAATAAGAACAGGAGTAAGGCAAGGATGCCTTCTGTCTCCATTTCTCTTTCTGCTGGCCATAGATTGGATTATGAAAATTACTCAAAACAACAGAAATGGAATCCAGTGATCACTGACCAAACAACTTGATGATTTAGACTTTGCTGATGACATAGCTCTCCTATCACACAGCCATCAACAGATGCAGGATAAAATGAGCATACTTGATGAGAGATCACAACAGCTAGGACTGAAGATTAATAGAGATAAGACCACCATTATGAGAATTAATGCAGTTGGCAATAACCAAATAACGATAAGAGAAATACCTGTACTAGACGTACAATCTTACATATATATGGGCTGTAATATAGATAGATAAAGAAGGAGGAACAGAAAATTATACCAAAATAAGGATGTAAGAAGCAAGAGTAGCATTCGTTACACTAGGGAACATAAGAAAGTCCAAAGAAATTAGGTTAAATATTAAACAAAAAAATATTTAACTCCAATATATTAAACGGCTGCGAAACATGGAGAACAACAAAAATAATAATGATGAAGATACAGAACTTCATTAATGGAAGCTTGTGCAGAATAAAATGATAGAAATGGCAGGATAAAATCATTAATAAAGAATTATGGAAAAGTACCAGTCTAATACCAGTTGATAAAGAGATAAAACGAAGACGATGGCGCTGGATAGGATACATTGCGTAAGCCAACTAAGAGCATTACACAAGGAGCCAACAAATTGAAATCCCCAGGAAAAAGACAAAGAGAAAGATCAATATATTCTTGGAGAAGACAGAAGAAAGCAATGAAGAAGATGATGGGGAAGACATGGAATAATCTTAAAAGAGTGGCAAGAAACAGAGCGACTTGGAAAGTGTTTGTTGAAGACCTATGCTTCACAGGGAGCTGAAAGTGTTTGTTGAAGACCTATGCTCCACAAGGAGCTGAAATTTTTTGTTGAAGACCTATGCTCCACAGGGAGCTGAAAGTGTTTGTTGAAGACCTATGCTCCACAGAGAGCTGAAAGTGTTTGTTGAAGACCTATGCTCCACAGGGAGCTGAAAGTGTTTGTTGAAGACCTATGCTCCACAGGGAGCTGAAAGTGTTTGTTGAAGACCTATGCTCCACAGGGAGCTGAAAGTGTTTGTTGAAGACCTATGCTCCATAGAGAGCTGAAAGTGTTTGTTGAAGACCTATGCTCCACAGGGAGCTGAAAGTGTTTGTTGAAGACCTATGCTCCACAGGGAGCTGAAAGTGTTTGTTGAAGACCTATGCTCCACAGGGAGCTGAAAGTGTTTGTTGAAGACCTATGCTCCACAGGGAGCTGAAAGTGCTTGTTGAAGACCTATGCTCCACGGGGAGCTGAAAGTGTTTGTCGAAGACCTATGCTCCACAGGGAGCTGAAAGTGTTTGTTGAAGACCTATGCTCCACAGGGAGCTGAAAGTGTTTGTTGAAGACCTATGCTCCACAGGGAACTTAAAGTGTTTGTTGAAGACCTATGCTCCACAGGGAACTTAAAGTGTTTGTTGAAGACCTATGCTCCACAGGGAGCTGAAAGTGTTTGTTGAAGACCTATGCTCCACAGGGAGCTGAAAGTGTTTGTTGAAGACCTATGCTCCACAGGGAGCTGAAAGTGTTTGTTGAAGACCTATGCTCCACAGGGAGCTGAAAGTGTTTGTTGAAGACCTATGCTCCATAGGGAGCTGAAAGTGTTTGTTGAAGACCTATGCTCCACAGGGAGCTGAAAGTGTTTGTTGAAGACCTATGCTCCATAGGGAGCTGAAAGTGTTTGTTGAAGACCTATGCTCCACAGGGAGCTGAAAGTGTTTGTTGAAGACCTATGCTCCACAGGGAGCTGAAAGTGTTTGTTGAAGACCTATGCTCCACAGGGAGCTGAAAGTGTTTGTTGAAGACCTATGCTCCATAGAGAGCTGAAAGTGTTTGTTGAAGACCTATGCTCCACAGGGAGCTGAAAGTGTTTGTTGAAGACCTATGCTCCACAGGGAGCTGAAAGACAATGGATGAAGCCGCCAAAAAGGCGTAAACCAGAAATGTGTATCTCCCTCTATACTTGAACGGGTGCAAGAGAAAGAAATAAAGACAGAAATAAAGAAAGAAAAAGAAAGAAAGAAAGAAAAAGGAAGAAAGAAAGAAAAAGAAAGGAAGAAAGAAATCAAGAGAGAAAAGAAAGAATGAATGAAAGAAAGAAAGAAAGATAGAAGAAGGAAAGAAAGAAAGAATGAAAGAAAGAAAGAAAGAAAGAAAGGAGAGAAAGAAAGAATGAATGAAAGAAAGAAAGAAAAAAAGAAAGAAAGAAAGAAGGAAAGAAAGAAAGAAAGAAAGAAAGAAAGAAGAAAGAAAGAAAGAAAGAAAGAAAGAAAGAAAGAAAGAAAGAAAGAAGAAAGAAAGAAAAAGAAAGAAAGAAAGAAAGAAAGAAAGAAAGAAAGAAAGAAAGAAAGAAAGAAAGAAAGAAAGAAATGATTAAAATAACTGAGGCAAGGTGCCCGACAGGAACAGAGCTGTAATCTGTCAACGAGTCATAGCTGTTGGCGTGTGCCAGAATCTGTGAACCAGAACTATCTAGAGCCTACTCCACCTCATCGCGGTGCCTCCAATAACAGACTAACCTGCCTAATCTGTCCTAGCGTGTAGGGATCACAGAGGGAAGACAACCCTGTACTAAAAAATGAGCTGAAGTTGGATACGTTGGGTCGAACGGCGCAAATAAACCACAGCACAACTCATCAACGCCAACTTAACGCCCCTCATAGAACGGATGACGAAATTGGACTCCTTCAGCTGTTAGCGGGTGAACAGCAAAAATACATTTTAAAAAAACGAGCAATTCTACCAATGACATTTGTCTCAGTTTGGCTTCAGCAATTGCCATCGATTTAAGAATGGTCAGTACATGTGACCTATGCAATATGTGCCATTTTGGCACGCAAGGTTTCTGTTTTTGGGATTGTAGTTCTGCCCTATGTGCCGTATTCGGCTCGAAAGGACAATAGATAGAATAGATAGATAGACAGACAGACAAATAGATAGATAGATAGATAGATAGATAGATAGATAGACAGACAGACAGACAGACAGACAGACAGACAGACAGACAGACAGACAGAGACAGACAGACAGACAGACAGACAGACAGACAGACAGACAGACAGACAGACAGACAGACAGACAGACAGACAGATAGATAGATAGATAGATAGATAGATAGATAGATAGATAGATAGATAGATATAGATAGATAGATAGATAGATAGATAGATAGATAGATAGATAGATAGATAGATAGATAGATAGATAGATAGATAGATAGATAGATAGATAGATAGATAGATAGATAGATAGATAGATAGATAGATAGATAGATAGATAGATAGATAGATAGATAGATAGATAGATAGATAGATAGATAGATAGATAGATAGATAGATAGATAGATAGATAGATAGATAGATAGATAGATAGTACATGTGAGACGCGATGCTTGAGAAAAGTAACAAATAACACAAGAAGAGATAGAATACCAAATGAAACCATAAGATAAATGGTAGGAATAAAACCCTGCCAAGAATATATAGAAAAACAACTTAAATGGTTTGGCCACCTGGTCAGAATGAATCCTCACCAATCACCATCAAGGGCGTTCTTCTCGAGAATGCATGGAAAAAGACCAAGAGGAAGACCCAGAAGAAGATGGATAGATGCAGTGACAGAGACATGTAACAACAAAGGAAAATCACTAATTCAGACAATTCGAGCAGCACAAGAACGACAAATGATATAAACCACGACACCTTTTAGGTATCAGTGAAAGAGAAAAGAAGAAGATGGATAGATGCAGTGACAGAGACATGTAACAACAAAGGAAAATCACTAATTCAGACAGTTCGAGCAGCTCAAGAACGACAAATGATATAAACCACGACACCTTTTAGGTATCAGTGACAAGAGAAAAGAAGATGGATAGATGCAGTGACAGAGACATGTAACAACAAAGGAAAATCACTAATTCAGACAGTTCGAGCAGCTCAAAAACGACAAATGATACAACCACGACACCTTTTCGGTATCAGTGAGAAAGAGAAAAGAAGAAGATGAAGAAATGCCACCGATCTGTTATTGTCATGTTAGAGCCAAAATAATCGTGGTTGGCACACACATATCTAGAAATCTGGAAATGTAACAAATTAGCCAATCAGAAGATTGCTCAGACAGAAAATAAGCGAGGAAGGCGTAAGTAAGTTAATATAGCAGTAACAAGTAAACAAATTGAAAACTGTGACAAAATGCTTCTATATATATATATACTTGACAATTTTGTACCTATTTAATCATATTGTTTATGCTGTTATACTTTATCATCTTCTTCATCTTATGTCTAGTTTATCATTCACTTTATGTTGTGTCTAGTTAACCATCTTGTTTATTTTCATATACTTTCTCATCTTATTTATTTTGTGTCAAATTTATTATCTTATTTATTTAGTGCCAGAGAGTCGTGTTTATTTTTTCCGCCGATTATATCATAATATATCCGATTATATCCGATTATATCCGAGTATATCCGATTATTTCCGAGTATATCCGATTATTTCCGATTATATCCGAGTATATCTGATTATATCCGATTATATCCGAGTATATCCGATTATTTCCGATTATATCCGAGTATATCCGATTATTTCCGATTATATCCGAGTATATCTGATTATATCCGAGTATATATGATTATTTCCGATTATATCCGAGTATATCCGATTATTTCCGATTATATCCGAGTATATACGATTATTTCCGATTATATCCGAGTATATCCGATTATTTCCGAGTATATCCGACTATTTCCGATTATATCCCTGTATATCCGATTATTTCCGATTATATCCGAGTACATCCGATTATTTCCGAGTATATCCGATTATTTCCGATTATATCCCTGTATATCCGATTATTTCCGATTATATCCCTGTATATCCGATTATTTCCGATTATATCCGAGTATATCCGATTTTTTCCGACTACAATAAAACTATGAACATAGGAAACAGAAAGCTGATAAATATGAAACAGTAAAATTATTGAACACGCAATCAAACACATACTCAATTATAACGAGGCTACATAATCAAACAGAAGAATCAATAGTCCGATCAATCATCAACAAAATATCTTTACGACATTTTCTTACTTCTGGAGTCTACAGTGGGACCTGTGATCCTGTATAATAAAGGTCGATAGTCCAGTACAATAGCAGCAAGAAAAAGAGTTCTTAAATGTTATGTAGAACCAGTCTTAACATATGGATGTAAATCATAGGCAATAGGACAACAGACAAGAAAATCACTGGAGTCTGTAGAAATGTGGTTTTACAGAAGAATGTTGAAAATAGTAAGTAAAAGTAAAGTACCCCTGTCACGCCAAGTGGCGTATAGGGAAATATGGTGTTAGTGACCCTATATTTTACAGACCTTCAGCACATGATTTTTGGGGTAATGTGGTCGGTATTACGCCTGTGCTGCTTTACTTTCCCAGAAAAAAAAATCCTGTACCCATTTAAGGCTGGGTGAACCCGGAGTCCGTCGGTTGGGATCGAACCCTACCCCTTGTCCGTTGTAGTCCAGTTCACTAACCACTGAGCTATCGCGGCTCCCAATGTTGAGAATACCATGGACAATTAAGAAGAGTAATGAAAATCTTCTGAAAGAGGCCAAAGCAAATGAGAGAGCTAATTTCCAATATTAGGGAGAAACAATCATCATTTTTTTTGGTCATGTAATGAGAAGAGAACAACTGGAATATATTGTAACAACTGGAAAAATTGAGGGACGAAGAGATAGAGGGAAGCAAAGAAAAAAGATAACAGACAGCTTAAGAGAATGGTTTGGCAGAAAGTCAACAACAGAAATAATAAATAACTGTCGAGATCGAAAGTTGTAGAGAGACATGATCACCTACGCCAGCAGGCCCGGTACACGATGACGATGATGAGTCCAGTGCAGTCGCTACGAGGTGTTTGGATCTGAGATTTTATTTCTTATTTGAGAAGGAAAAAAAAATCTTTTGACCATACTGGGATTAAAATCGGAGAACTACTGATTGGGAGCACGGCACGCTATCTATGCGGCCACAAGATTTCCTGATTGAATCAGTGATCGATGAACTCAACATATAAAGAAAATATACTGAGAAAGATAGTTCAACTAATATATATATATACTCAGAAAGATAGTTCAACTATATATATATATATATATATACATTCAGAAAGATAGTTCAACTAATATAATATACTCAGAAAGATAGTTCAACTAAATATATATATATATATATTATATATATATATATATATATATATATAATATATATATATATATACACACACACACTCAGAAAGATAGTTCAACATATATATATATATATGGGAAACAACAGGTAAGAGAGAAAAAGAGGAAGACCCAGGGAGACACTGAGAAGAACATTATTGAGAGAGGCAAGAGCAGCAGGATTCGGCTCCCTCAATGAGATAGAGCTGCTTGCACAGAACAGAGACAAATGGCGAGATTTAATAAAATATCTTTAAAAGAAAACTGCTAGAAAAAAAATTCAGATTTGAGAGGTGTATCTTGGTCTACGCCCTATGGGCCGACTACGGCTCGAAAGGTCAATAGATATAGATAGATAGATAGATATATACTCAGAAAGATAGTTCAACTAATATATATATATATATATATATATATATATATATATATATATACACTCAGAAAGTATAGCTCAACTAATATATATATATATATATATATATATATATATATATATATATATGAACTATCTTTCAAGTTGAACTATCTTTCTGAGTATATATATATTAGTTGAACTATCTTTCTGAGTGTATATATATATATATATATATATATATATATATATATATATATATATATATATACACACTCAGAAAGATAGTTCAACTAATGAAGATACACTCAGAAAGATAGTTCGACTAATAAAGATACACTCAGAAAGATAGTTCAACTAATGAAGATACACTCAGAAAGATAGCTCAACTAATAAAGATACACTCAGAAAGATAGTTCAACTAATAAAGATACACTCATAAAGATAGTTCAACTAATAAAGATACACTCAGAAAGATAGTTCAACTAATTAAGATACACTCAGAAAGATAGTTCAACTAATTAAGATACACTCAGAAAGATAGTTCAACTAATTAAGATACACTCAGAAAGATAGTTCAACTAATTAAGATACACTCAGAAAGATAGTTCAACTAATTAAGATACACTCAGAAAGATAGCTCAACTAATATAGAGACAATGGGAGATGCATATTGTATGTTGACACTTAGAAATATATTTTGTCAAATAAAGACACAATCATGCATTTAGTTAAACTAATATAGGCACAATCATGCATTTAGTTCCACTAGTATAGGCACAATCATGCATTTAGTTCAACTAATATAGGCACAATCATGCATTTAGTTCAACTAATATAGACACAATCATGCATTTAGTTCAACTAATATAGGCACAATCATGCATTTAGTTCCACTTATATAGGCACAATCATGAATTTAGTTCCACTAATATAGGCACAATCATGCATTTAGTTCCACTAATATAGGCACAATCATGCATTTAGTTCCACTAATATAGGCACAATCATGAAGATAGTTCAACTAATAAAGGCACAATCGTGCAGATAATTCAACTAATATAGTCACAATGATACATATAGTTCAGCTAATGTTGACAAAGACGGACAGCCAATATCAAATAACCAACGTATGCAACAGAGATGGAAAGAATATTTTGAAGACCTGTTAAACATACCAACTACCAATAAGGCAACAAAAACAACGCCAGAACTCACAAATACTGAACCCAACATCATGAAAGAGGAAATCGAAGAAGTAATCAAATATGCACCAAGAAATAAAGCACCGGGGATAGATAACATACCAATAGATTTGTGCCGGAAAGATGGTTAATTCTATCTTTCCTATGCAGATCAGTGTATAGATAAAAGGTTCCACTGTTGGGATCTTCACCGGTGAAGCGGAGTACATGCATGTGATCTGAAATCCTCTACAGTGTGCGTGATAGTGTGTTCTGTGTTGATTGCAATATACGTCATCGTTGGAATACCGGTCAATATGACGGTTAGGCGTCAGGAACTTTTAATTGCTGTGTCTGAAAAGTGTTCCTTGTTGCAGTTTCCTCATATTCCAAGTCCGGCTTGTTGCAGGAGCTACTGAGTTAAGTGCTCTTTGCACACCGTGAGCTGTGTGTTGATCATGTTTCGATATTCCAATGGTTTACTATGAATGATGATATCATATGACAGGGAACAGATGGCTGTGTTCACTTTCTGTGCAGTTTCGCCTTATATCTTTTGGCGTGTGCTGAGACTGCTATGATGGGGACTACAGCTACCTTTCTTTGTTTTGGAGATGAGTTAGTAATTCGGATGATTCCACTGGCACGGACGGTTGAGCAATTATGGATTTTAATTCGTTTGTAGTGATACCGGGGCCTTCCATAACCATAACCAATAGAAATAATAGCAGCAGCAGGAGAAACAGGAGTGCAATGGCTGCACAGAATATTTAATGCAGCATGGCACCAACAACGATCCACAGAAGACTGGCAACAGGCAATCATCATACCAATATGGAAAAAGAAAGGTAGCAAAAGAGACTGCAATCAATATAGAGGTATATGTCTTCTCAGCCATGTAGGAAAGCTATACGCCAAAATCTTGGAAAAAAAGCTGAGGCCAATAATAGAACTACAGTTAAGCGATTCTCAAATGGGGTCCGAAAAAAACAGAGGATGTACTGACGCCCTACTCACATTAAAACAGCTTGCAGAAAAAAACGACAGAACACAACCAAAACTTATACATAGCCTTCATTGACCAGGAAAAAGCATTCGACAGAGTAAACAGAGAACACCTGTGGGAGATACTAACAACATACGGAGTAAGCCATCATCTAACCAACCTTATTAAAAGTCTCTACATCAACAGCAGCTGCAGGGTCAGAACAGTAGCAGGCTACACAGACCACTTCGAAGTTAGATCAGGTGTAAGACAGGGGTGCGTACTATCCCCCCTACTGTTTATTACATACATGGACCATATATGCAAGCTAGCCAACCCATCAGATACAGAGGAGATCAACGAGCTTTTATTTGCAGACGATCAGGCACTAATACATGAAACAATAGAAGACCTACAAGAACACTTAAACAAACTCAACATCTCAGGCACAAAATACAACATGAAAATCAACATCAACAAAACCGAAGCCATGAACGTCACCAAAAATAAACAGAACATCAACATAACTATAGAAGGCAGACAACTAAAACAAGTAGAGGAATTCAAATACCTAGGAAGTCTAATGACAAACGATAATTCTTAAACAGCAGAGACACAATCAAGATGCAACAAAGCTTGTCAAATCATTGGATAGTTATCACCACTATTGTCCAACAAGGAAATAACTCTAGAGACAAAATGATTACTATACAATACAATCTTCATCCCAACGTTGTGCTACCAATGCCAGACCTGGACCCTAGTTGCAAGAACAATAAGAAAAATAACCTCTACAGAGATGAAATGTGTTAGACGAATGACAGGAAACAGTCTGAGAGATGAGATCAGAAATGAAGAACTGAGAAAAAAGCTAGGAATAGCCCCCGCCATAGAATATATAAGGAAACAACAGATAAAATGGTTTGGCCACGTGACAAGGCAGAAAGATCAAAACACAACACAACGAGCCTTCAACAAAAGTTTGAGAACACCAGACTCAAGGGTCGACCACGAAAAAGATGGGTCGATGGAATATTAGAAGCACTAGGAAACATAACAGCAGCAGAGACGAACAGAAGAGCAAAAGACCGCAAATTATATCTCCCCTCGACGCTGAAAGGCAGATGAGGAAGGAAAGATGAAGAAGAAGAGAATGTAGACACAATCAAACATCTAATTCAACTAATATAGAGACAATCTTGCTGATAGTTCAACTAATATAGAGACAATCTTGCATATAGTTCATCTAATATAGAGACAATCTTGCCTATAGTTCAACTAATATAGAGACAATCTTGCATATAGTTCAACTAATATAGAGACAATCTTGCATATAGTTCAACTAATATGGAGACAATCTTGCCTATAGTTCGACTAATATAGAGACAATCTTGCAGATAGTTCAACTAATATAGAGACAATCTTGCAGATAGTTCGTCTAATATAGATACAATCTTGCATATAGCTCCACTAATATAGAGATAATCTTGCAGATAGTTCGACTAATATAGAGACAATCTTGCCTATAGTTCGACTAATATAGAGACAATCTTGCCTATAGTTCGACTAATATAGAGACAATCCTGCCTATAGTTCGACTAATATAGAGACAATCTTACAGATAGCTCAACTAATATAGAGATAATTACAAAAGACAGTAAAATTCATACAGGAAACGACATTGCTCATATAGACAATACTTCGAGCGAACGAAAGATAGATAGATATAGAGACAATCAAACAAGCAACTCAGCTAACACAACTGCATTCAGACAGGCATCATTACTAACAAAAACACGATCAGACAGACGAATCAATAAAGACATAAATCAGAGGGTCGGTCAACCACATAAACACACACCCAAGACTTAGATTGTCTGATGAAGCATCGGTAAATGCACACGCGCGAACACATACACACATAATACCTTAAAAATCCACTGCGCAAAGAACGACAACTGTTTGCCCATTATATCGTGTTGTCAAACAGGAACGATAATTAATCAATAACGTAACGGCCTCTCGATGACATAGGTGTCTCCATAAACAACAGACTGGTAGGGCGCTTTTAAAGGAACAAGAAAAGCCTTTTAGTCGTTTCGCTGATACAATATTAATCAGGTAAATAATTCGTTAAAAAAATATATCGTAGTTTTCCTCGTCTCTCCTTACGTTCACCTGATTAATTCTAATTTAAGTTTATTTTATGTATCTCATATGGTTTTCTCCTACCACACCTCCACTTCTTCTTGTACATCTTTATTTTTTCATTTCAGAAAATGAAAAACGTGTTATGTAACATGTCAATAGAAGTGAGAAAGAGAGTTCAACAGTGCTATATAGAACCAATTCTGACCTATGGAAACGAATCATGGACAGTAGATAAACAAATGAAAAGACGATTAGAGGCCACAGAGATGGGATTTATCAGAAGAATGTTGAAAGTTCCCTGGACAGCTAAAAAGACCAATGAGGAAGTTCTCAAAGAGGCCAACACAAAAAGGCAGCTCCTAAAAAACATCAGAAAGAAGCAATCAACATTTTTTGGGTACATCATGAGAAGAGGAAAGTTGGAATACTTGGTTACAACTGGCAAAATAAAAGCAAAGAGAGATCGCGGACGACAAAGAGAGAAAATACTGGATAGCTTGGTGTCATGGCATGGAAAACAGTCAACAACAGAACTTATACGATGCACGGTGGATAGAAAATTGTGAAAGGACATGATCGCCTACGCCAACCGGTATGGCACATGATGATGATGATATGGCTGGTTTTGCTAAAATTGGAACTGTATGTTCTGCGGTAGAAAGAACCTGGCAGGTTTATGCACGACCAGTTCAGCACTTAAGAATGTGCCTCGTTAATGTATCACATCGCATGTGATTAGATCTCCAGGTATGTGCAGCATTTTGTAGAATTAACTGAACCGCCGTGTTGAGTTCAACCCACCTTATGTAGCTGTTGGATGTTTGCTTGTTGGCTGTTCCATTCAATATTTTCAGAGGGCGGAAATGTAACAGCTGTTACTGGTACTTTTGTTGTTTTATATATTTGCTCATTACAAATTGTCTGTCCGTCTGTCTGTCTGTCTGTTTGTCTGTCCGTCCGCCCGTCCGTCCGTCAGTCTGAATGTCTGTCAGTCTGAATGTCTGACCGTCCGTCCGTATGTCTGTCCGTCTGTCAGTCCATCCGTCTGTCCGTCCGTCCGTCTGTCTGTCTGTCCGTCCGTCCATCTGTCTGTCTTCTGCTTGTACCTCTTTTTGAAATTTCTCCCATCCCAACTCCTCTTCTTCTTCTAGCTTTTTTCTTCTTCTTCTGTTTTCACTTTCTTCTTCTTCTTCTTCTTCTATTTTCACTTTCTTCTTCTGCTTTGTCTTCTTCTGTTTTCACTTTCTTCTTCTGCTTTGTCTTCTTCTGTTTTCACTTTCTTCTTCTGCTTTGTCTTCTTCTGTTTTCACTTTCTTCTTCTTCTTCTTTGTATTCTTCTTCTGTTTTCACTTTCTTCTTCTGCTTTGTCTTCTTCTGTTTTCACTTTCTTCTTCTGCTTTGTCTTCTTCTGTTTTCACTTTCTTCTTCTGCTTTGTCTTCTTCTGTTTTCACTTTCTTCTTCTTCTTCTTCTTCTTCTTCTATTTTCACTTTCTTCTTCTGCTTTGTCTTCTTCTGTTTTCACTTTCTTCTTCTTCTTCTTTGTATTCTTCTTCTGTTTTCACTTTCTTCTTCCTCTTTGTCTTCTTCTATTTTCACGTTCTTTGTTCTTCGTTGTCTTCTTCTTCTACTTTCACTTTCTTCCTCTTCTTTGTCCTCTTCTTCTGTTTTCACTTTCTTCTTATTCTTCTTTTACTTCTTCTACTTTACACATTCATCTACTTCTTTTCATCGTTTCTTTTCATCTTTTCTTCTTCCTCTTTTTAATTTGCCTTTGATCTTGTCTATGAGAAATAGATTGCGATCTTGCTCTGTGTTTCATAGCCTCCCCGCTCTCACACTTGTACTATCCCGTCTAACAATCTGTATCGCAGGTGTCGATTCAATCTGTTTCGTAGCGTACAAAAAATAAATAACTGTGGACTGTGTTTAGGATTTTTCCTCTTTTTATAGGACAACGTTTTGGCTCAATCAAATCCTTCCTGCCCTATTGCCATGTAACCAACATCTACGCAAATCCTGGCCACCTTTTCTTTCCGTCATTATTTAGAATAGTGTTTAGTTTTTGTGTTTATATTTATTTGTTTATTTTATAATAGTATTTGCCTACCGTGTTGATCTTTCTATATTTGTTTGTTTTGTACGTGATGACAATTCCCCCCCCCCCCCCCCCGAAATGTCGCTGTTGGTCTCGACTTTCTAATAATTTTGATGCTATTATAGATACAATTTCATGTTTATTTTACAAGTTCTCTGTAGCTCTACTCGCTAGTGTGTTCATCTCCTTGTTATGAGGTCAAACCAAAAGCAATAATATTCTAAAATACAGACCAAACCAAAAGCAATAATATTCTAAAATACAGACCAAACCAAAAGCAATAATATTCTAAAATACAGACCAAACCAAAAGCAATAATATTTTAAAATATAGACCAAACCAAAAGTAATAATATTCTAAAATACAGACCAAACCAAAAGCAATAATATTTTAAAATATAGACCAAACCAAAAGCAATAATATTCTAAAATACAGACCAAACCAAAATCAATAATATTTTAAAATATAGACCAAACCAAAAGCAATAATCTTCTAAAATACAGACCAAACCAAAAGCAATAATATTCTAAAATTAAGACCAAACCAAAAGCATAAAATTCTAAAATATAGACCAAACTAAAAGCAATAATATTCTGAAATACAGACCAAACCAAAAGCAGTAATACTCGAAAATATTAATAACGAAATTAACTGACCCATAAAATACATATTATCATGTTAAATTACAAACTGGTATATCTTCTTTTTCCTTCTCCCATAATTCTAGAGGTCGCTGGGTACCAATAGCCAGAGTTCATCAACTTTCTCGGTTTCTCTCTATTTTCAACCATTCTTTGTGACTTTCAGAAGGGAGACAAGAAAATAAGGTCTGAGGTTTTTCTGGCAGCTAACTTTTTAAAGATATGTTTTGTTAAATGTGTGTGGTGTAGCTAGATCGTAGTCATTTGTCATGTTATGGTTTTGTTAGTTCCGATTTTATTTATTTATTTTAGGAAAGTTATGTGTATGGTCGCCCGTGCGCTGCCGGGGCCCGAAAGGGGAGTAAAGAATAGTGACGCTGTACCCTACCAGGCATGTTCATAAGAGGCGAGAAAGGAGGGTTGGGCATGGGACTGGCTATCCCATACTGTAAAAAAATAAGCCGAAAAAACTTCACAAACATGGACAAGTCATGACGCTTGATAGGACACACACTACGGAAGCCAACTGAGAGTATTACACAGCAGGCCCTTTTTGGAATCCCCAGGGGAAAAGACAAAGAGGAAGACCAATGAATTCTTGGAGAAGACAGATAGAAGCAGAGATGAAGATGATGGGGAAGACATGGAATGATCTTAAAAGAATGGCAAAAAACAGAACGATTTGGAAAGTGTTTTTTGAAGACCTATGCTCCACTGGGAGCTAAAAAGGTTGAAGAAGAAGAAGATATGTGTGGAGGGAGCCGCGATAGCTTAGTGGTTAGTGAACTGGACTACAAAGGACAAGGGGTAGGGTTCGATCCCAACCGACGCTTCCGGGTTCACCCAGCCTTAAATGGATACCGGATTTTTTTCTGGAAAAAAAGCGGCTATGATGATTTATACTAATTACATCATCATCATCATCATTGAGTGCCGTCTCCGCATCGAAGGTTGGTTGCCATGGAGCGCCATTCCACTTTGTCTCTTGCTTTAATGGTGCAGATTGTCATAGGTTTACTTGTCCATCTTTTGATGTTACTCGTCCATGTTAGTCTTGGTCTGCCTCTGCCTCTTTTACCTTGTATTTTCCCTTTCAATATTACTTTTAGTAGGCTGTTGTGTTTTTTAACATGCCCCAAAAATTTAATTTGTCTTGTTCTAATTGTGTTTAGTAGTTCTCTTTTCATTTTTAGTTGTTTTAAAACTTCATCGTTTGTTTTCTTTTTTCCATCCAATTCTACCTATTCTTCTATAAATCCACATTTCAAAGGCTTCCATTTTCTGTTTTGTTTTTTGGTCTAATGTCCATGTTTCTGCACCATACAGGTATATTGAGAAGATAATGAGAAGAAGATATTGAGAAAAGACATCTACATTCATAATTATTGAAATGAGGGGAATGTGTTAAACTCGGCACATCTACATCCATCTTTATTGCAAAATCTCCAAGATTAGAACCAAAATGCCACTTTGAAATGAAAACAAACTGCTGTGAACTACGTATCGTAATATAGCCCCCTTGAATTTTAGAGTTTTAGAATCCCTGAACTAGGGTCACTAACCACAGGTTGGGAGAAAAGGGAGAAAACCTTAACAAAAGGGGGAAACAACTACTTGGGCTGAAGTGAAGGTCATTGAGGTGTCACTGAAAAATAAAATTGCGGTTAAGTGTTTGTTTGTGTACCGAGTACATGCACTTGTTATTACATTTTCTACTTCTTGTTTATGTTCTTTTGTATCCTTGCTTTTTTTCTTCTTTTTGGTATTTTCCTTTTTTTTTTCTTGTGCTTTCTACTACCACTTTTCCTCCTATTATTTTTACGTCATCCTTTTAGCATTGTTCTTCTTTCTCTTGTATTTCCTTCTGCTGCCTCGTGTACTTCGTTCTTCCTCCTCTTGTATTTCGTTCTTCTTTCTCTTGTACTTCCTTCTTCTTCCTCTTGTACTTCCTTCTTCTTCCTCAAGAACAACCTTCTTCTTCCTCTTGTTCTTCATTCTGCTTCCTCTTGTATTTCCTTCTTCTTCCTCTTGTATTTCCTTCTTCTTCCTCTTGTATTTCCTTCTTCTTCCTCTTGTATTTCCTTCTTCTTCCTCTTGTATTTCCTTCTTCTTCCTCTTGTATTTCCTTCTTCTTCCACTTGTACTTTCTTCCTCTTGTATTTCCTTCTTCTTCCTCTTGTATTTCCTTCTTCTTCCTCTTGTATTTCCTTCTTCTTCGACTTGTACTTTCTTCCTCTTGTATTTCCTTCTTCTTCCACTTGTACTTTCTTCCTCTTGTATTTCCTTCTTCTTCCACTTGTGTTTTCTTCCTCTTGTATTTCCTTCTTCTTCCACTTGTGTTTTCTTCCTCTTGAATTTCCTTCTTCTTCCACTTGTACTTTCTTCCTCTTGTATTTCCTTCTTCTTCCACTTGTACTTTCTTCCTCTTGTATTTCCTTCTTCTTCCACTTGTACTTTCTTCCTCTTGTATTTCCTTCTTCTTCCACTTGTGTTTTCTTCCTCTTGTATTTCCTTCTTCTTCCACTTGTACTTTCTTCCTCTTGTATTTCCTTCTTCTTCCACTTGTACTTTCTTCCTCTTGTATTTCCTTCTTCTTCCACTTGTGTTTTCTTCCTCTTGTATTTCCTTGTTCTTCCACTTGTACTTTCTTCCTCTTGTATTTCCTTCTTCTTCCACTTGTACTTTCTTCCTCTTGTATTTCCTTCTTCTTCCACTTGTGTTTTCTTCCTCTTGTATTTCCTTCTTCTTCCACTTGTACTTTCTTCCTCTTGTATTTCCTTCTTCTTCCACTTGTACTTTCTTCCTCTTGTATTTCCTTCTTCTTCCACTTGTACTTTCTTCCTCCTGTATTTCCTTCTTCTTTCCCCTTGTGATTTCTTCCTCTTGTATTTCCTTCTTCTCCCACTTGTACTTTCTTCCTCTTGTATTTCCTTCTTCTTCCACTTGTACTTTCTTCCTCTTGTATTTCCTTCTTCTTCCACTTGTACTTTCTTCAACTTGTATTTCATTCTTCTTCCACTTGTACTTTCTTCCTCTTGTATTTCCTTCTTCTTCCACTTGTACTTTCTTCCTCTTGTATTTCCTTCTTCTTCCACTTGTGTTTTTTTCCTCTTGTGCAATGTTCTTCTTCCTCAGGTTCTCCCTTCTTCTTCAAAGTGTACTTCCTTCCTCTATCTCTTGATCTTTTATCCTCTTGTACATCTTCCTTCTTCCTCTATTACTTCCTTTTCTTTATCGTTTACTGCCTATTTCTTCCTCCTGTAGTGTCTGTGTCTTCCTCTTATATTTTGTCCTTTTCCCTCTTGTACTTCATTTCGCTTCCTCTTTTACTTTGTTCTTCTTTTCTGTTTACGTTTAAGTCCGTTCTTCATCTGGCAATTCGATCTTCTTCTTTTATTGTTATTATTATTATTATCATTATTATCAGTATTACTACTATAATTATTATTATTTTTGCTACAATTATTATCATTATTATTATTACTACAATTATTATCATTATTATTACTACTACAATTAGTATCATTATTATTATTATTACTACAATTATTATTGTTATTATTATTGCTACAATTATTATCGTTATTATTATTACTACAATTATTATCGTTATTATTATTACTACAATTATTATCATTATTATTATTATTGCTACAATTATTATCGTTATTATTATTACTACAATTATTATCATTATTATTATTACTACAATTATTATCATTATTATTATTACTACAATTATTATCATTATTATTATTACTACAATTATTATCATTATTATTATTACTACAAATATTATCATTATTATTATTATTATTGCTACAATTATTATCATTATTATTATTACTACAGTTGTTATCGTTATTATTATTACTACAAGATTACTATTAAGATCGGGGGTCTCGGTAGCCTAGTTAGGAAAACCACCCGACTGGACTACCGACGTTCGGACAACCCATGTTCGATTCCCGCTGGGAGCAGTGTGAGTTGTACTCGTGGTTGGAAAAAAAAAAAATACCCCATGGTCGACCCAGCCGTTGGCAAAAAAATGGGTACCAGGGTATCATCCTGGGAAGGTGTGGAATGCTGCCTCGCATCGTGAGTTTCGATGCTTGAGGCGACACTATACAGAAATCTCCGAACACGTCTGGATAGGCGGCCGAGCACATATGGGTGGAAACGCGTGTGCTAAGACGCCGGTTCAAGTCTCGTACTTTACCTTGACCTTCACCTTGACCTTTACATTGACCTTTACTTTGACCTTTACCTTGACCTTTACTTTGACCTTGACCTTGATCTATTATGATCATTACGTTTATTCTTCTACGTCTTTTTTGTAGACCACAAAGACAACTGCGACCTACAAACCTCCATGAAGCCCTTTTAAGAGAAACCATTTTGCACGGTTTGTGGCTATTTCTCTCAGCTCACCGGAAATCGGGCCGACACAACTCATCTCTTCATCTCCACTCTCCACACCAGGGTTAAAACTAAGAATAGCAAAATGTTACATCTTCTCAATATTCATGTATGGTGCAGAAACATGGGCATCAGACCAGAAAACAGAACAGAAAATTGAAGCCTTTGGAATATGGATTTATAGAAGAATTTGTAGAATTGGATGGGAAGAAATGAAAACAAACAATTAAATTTTAAAACAACTGAAAATTAAAAGAGAACTACTAAACAAAATTAGAACAAGACAAATGAAATTTTTTTGGTCATGTTAAAAGACACAACAGCCTACTAAAAGTAATATTGGAAGGGAAAATACAAGGTAAAAGAGGCAGAGGCAGAGGCAGACCAAGACTAACATGGACGAGTAACATCAAAAGATGAACAAATCAGCCTATGACAATCTGCACCATCAAAGTAAGAGACGGAGTGGAATGGCGCTCCATGGTAGCCAACCTTCGATGCGGAGACGGCACTCAATGATGATGATGACTGTCCACACCAGGGTGTACGCTATCTTCATCTCTTTCGTCTTCCTTCCGCCCTATATTTACTAGAATACAGACACTATTGTACACGAGAAGCCTCCACACAGTTATTACATTTAGAAGATACATCATCATCATCATCAAATACCGGGCCTAGTGGCGTAGGTGATCATGTCTCTCCATAACTTTCGATCTCGGCAGCTTTTTATCATTTCTGTTGTTGACCTTCTGCCAAGCCATTTTCTTAATTAAGCTGTGTGTTATTTTTTCTCTTTGCTTCCCTCTATCTCTTCGTCCCTCAATTTTCCCAGTTGTTACAATATATTCAAGTTGTTCTCTTCTCATTACATGACCAAAAAATGACGATTGTTTCTTCCTAATATTGGAAATTAGCTCTCTTTTTGCTTTGACCTTTCTCAGTACCTCTTCATTACTCTTCTTAGCTGTCCATGGTATTCTCAGCATTCTTCTGTAATACCACATTTCTACAGACTCCAGTGATTTTCTTGTCTGTTGTCCTATTGTCCATGACTCGCATCCAAATGTTAAGACTGGCTCTATATAACATTTAAGAACTCTTTTTCTTGTTTCTATTGTCAAAAATGGATTGCATAGTATTTTTCTCATTTTTGGAAAGCTGCTTTTGCCTGAGCCATTCTGCATCTCACCTCTTTTTGTACATCTTCCGTCTGAGGTTAACAAAGTTCCCAAATATTTAAATTCATTTACCTGTTTTAATATTGTCCCACTTGTCTTTATTTTACACTGAGGTGATGTTTTTTTCTTTGTTGCTACCATTACCTCTGTCTTTTTGCTATTAAGGCTGAGTCCTTTATTTTTGCTTTCTTTCACTATAATGTTCAACATTTCTTGTTACTCATTTTCACTCTTAGCTATTAAAACTGTATCATCAGCATACCTTAGATTATTTATTTAGAAGATACAGTGACTGTTTATTTTATTATTGCAATAGGGACAATCAATTGTTGCTACTTTAATATAAATAAGCAATAGTTGTTTAGAGAATTATGTTTTATTGAATGATATGGTCGTCTGCGAACAACGGTTATTGCACATGATGATGATGGTGATGATTAAGAAGAGACGGTAAAAACAAAGGGTGTTGAGACGGTGAATAGAAGAAGTCGAAGAAGAAAGAAGAAAACGAGGAAGAAGATGAATGAAGAAGAAGAGGAGGAAGGAGAAAAGAAAAACAATTTTAAGAAGAAGGGGAAGGGGGCGTAGGAGAAATTACAAAAAGAGGTGCAAGCAGAAGAACAGACAGACAGCCAGACAAACAGACAGACAGACAGACGGACAGACAGACGGACAGCCAGACAGACAGATAGACGGACAGACGGACAGACAGACAGCCAGACAGACAGCCGGACAGACAGACGGACAGAGAGACGGACAGACAGACGGACAGCTAGACAGACGGACAGACGGACAGCCAGACAGACAGACAGCCAGAGAGACAGACAGATAGACGGGCAGTCAGACAGACAGACAGACGGACGGACGGACAGACAGACAGACGGACGGACAGACAATCTGTTATGAGCAAATTGATAAAACAACAAAAGCATCAGTAACAGCTGTTATATCCCCTCCCCCTTTTCCCCCCTGCAGATATTGAATGGAACAGCCAACAACCAAACATTTAATAGTTACATAAGGCGGGCTCAATTCAACACAGCGGAGTGGTTCATTCAATAAAATGCTTCACATACCTGGAGATCTCTGGTGCGATGGAATGCGATGATCATCGCACAATAAACCTTTTAAGTCACAGGACTAAGATATTACTAAGAATCATCATGCAAAGAGTGTGAAACAAAATCAGTCCAGAAATTAGTGATGAACAGTGTGGTTTTGTTGGGGGTAAAGAAACGAGCAATGCAATATACATCATACGGTCTTTAGTAGAAAGAGCCATAGAGGTGAAAACAGATCTATACCTATGTTTCATAGGTTATACCAAAGCATTTGATAAAGTAAAGCACCAAGAAATAATCAAAATTTTAGAAACCATAAACGTAGACAGCAAAGATCTAAGAATATTAAAGAACATGTACTGGCAACAAACAGCGGCCATAAGAACTGGAAATCAATTGGGAATGTTTCAACAAATAAAACAGGGTGTTAGACAAGGTTGTGTGCTGTCTCCAGGTTTTTTAAAATATTTATAGTGAGATTATTTTAAGATCCTCGAGGTGAATGCTTGGAATAACAATTGGAGGTCATAATATAGCAAAAAGTCGGGCATGCGAATAATACAGTCTTAATCGCTTAGAGTGAATACGAGTTACAAGAAATGTTAGCCATTTTTTTTTTTCGTTCGCCAGCTTTCACCTCTGACGAAGTCCCTAGAGACTAGAAACTTAATTTTTGCGTGTTAATACATTTTCCCCTGGCAGTCGTGTGCACAGGGGTCCCTCGTCGCACAGGCAGTTAGACATTTTAGTGAAGGATAGCAAAATTAAGTTAAAAAAAGTAAAGTAAAGTACCCCCGTCACGCCAAGTTGCGTATAGGGAATATGGTGTTAGTGACCATAAATTTTACAGCCCTTCAGCGCATGATTTTTGGTGTAATGTGGTCGGTATTGCTGCTTTACTTTCCCAGAAAAAAATCCGGTACCCATGTAAGGCTGGGTGAACCCGGAATCCGTCGATTGGGATCGAACACAACCTCTTGTATTATATAGTCTAATTCACTAACCACTGAGCTATCGCGGCTCGCAGCAAAATAAAGGACTCAACTTTAATAGCAAAAAGATAGAAGTAGTGGTAACAACACAGACAGAGAAATCACCGCAATGTCCAGTAAAGACAAGTGGAGCAATATATATGTAGAACAGGTACAGGCATTAAAATAATAATATAAGTAGAACAGGTACAGACATTAAAATAATAATATCAGTAGAACAGGTACAGGCATTAAAATAATAATATAAGTAGAACAGGTACAGGCATTAAAATAATAATATAAGTAGAACAGGTACAGGCATTAAAATAATCATATATAAGTAGAACAGGTACAGGCATTAAAATAATAATATAAGTAGAACAGGTACAGGCATTAAAATAATAATATAAGTAGAACAGGTACATGCATTAAAATAATAATATAAGTAGAACAGGTACATGCATTAAAATAATAATATAAGTAGAACAGGTACAGGCATTAAAATAATAATATAAGTAGAACAGGTACAGGCATTAAAATAATAATATCAGTAGAACAGGTACGGGCATTAAAATATATATGAACATTGTTAACCTCAGATGGTAGATGTACAACGTAAGTGAGATGCAGAATTGCTCATGCAAAAGGAGCTACATTAACCTGTGGATGAGAATCGTGAAAAATAGGACAAGAGACAACAAATAACTGGAGTCAGTAGAAATGTGGTTTGACATAAGAATGTTGAGAATACCATGGACAGCTAAGAAGAGTAATGAAAACGTTCTGAAAGAGGCCAAAGTAAAAAGAGAGCTAATTTCCAATATTAGGAAGAAACAATCATCATCTTTTGGCCATGTAATGAGAAGAGAACAGCTGGAATATATTGTAACAACTGAGAAAATTGAGGGACGAAGAGATAGAGGGAATAAAAAAAGAAAATATACCAGACAGCTTAAGAGAATGGCTTGGCAGAAGGTCAACAACAGAAATGATAAATAACTGTCGTGATCGAAAGTTATGGAGAGACATGATCACCTACGCCAGCAGGCACGAAACATGATGATGATGACCTGTAGATCTAATCACATGCGGTGTGATATATTAACGAGGCAAATTCTTAAGTTGAACTGGTCGTGCCTCGCAGAGATTTGATAGCATGTGATAGACTAAAGGAGGGAGGAACAGTCTGAATAGTGAGAAAACACTAGTGGTGGTTATATCAAAGAAACAATCATCACCATGCGACACTAAAATAAACAGGACACATCTGAAACAAGTGCAACGTACCAAATACTTGAGCACAATAACAACATTATTAACAGCAATAAGAAAAATAACATCTACTGAGATGAAGTGTGTTAGACGAATGACTGGAAACAGCCTGAATGACAAGATAAGAAATGAAGAACTGAGAAAAGAGCTAGGAAAAGGTCCTGCCATAGAATATATAAAAAAACAACAGATAAAGTGGTTTGGCTACGTGACAAGGCAGAGTGATCAAAATACAACACAACGAGCCCTCAATAAACGTTGTGAGAATACCAGACCCAAGGGTCGACCACGAAAAATATGGAACGATGGAATATTAGAAGCACTAGGAAACATAACAGCAGAAGCGAACAGGAGAGCAAAAGACTGCAAATTATATCTCCCCTCGACGCTGAAAGGGTCGATGAAAGGAAATAATAATAATAATAACATCAGATGGAAGATGCACATCAGAAATAAACAGCAGAACAGCCCAGGCCAAAATAACATTTAAGAAAATGAAAAATATCTTACGCAACAAGTCTATGTGAATAGAAGTAAGAAAGAGAGTTCATCAGTGCTATATAGAGTTAATTCTGACCTATGGAAGTGAATCATGGACAGTAAACAAACAAATGAATAAACGATTACAGGCTACAAAGATGGGATTTCTCACAAGAACATTGAAAGTTGTCTGAACAGCTAAAAAAGAAAATGACCAACGAGGAAATTCTCAAAGAGGCGAACACAAAAAGGGAGATCATAAGTAGCATCAGAAAAAACAAACAACATTTTTCAGATACATCATGAGAAGAAGAAAGCTGGAATACTTGGTTACAACTGGCAAAATAAAAGGAAAGAGAGATGGAGAAAGACAAAGAGAAGAACTTGGTATCATGGCATGGAAAACAGTCAACAACAGAACTGATACGATGTACTGTGGATAAAAAAGTTGTGAAAGGACATGATCGCCTACATCAATCGGTATGGCACATAATGATGGTATGTCTTTTATTCGGTCCATCCATCTCTTTCTTTGTTTCCCTCTTATCCTCTGTCCTTTTGTTTTGAGGCAGAAAGCTTTTGATGTTGTTTGGTCTGCTTTCAATATTACCAAGTGACCGAACCATTTAATTTGTTGTTTGCATATATTCGCATAAAAAAATATCAAGCATGCGATACAAAACAGTCAACAACAGAACTGATAGGATGAAAAATAAACAAAGGAATAGGAATGGCAAAAAGTAATTTTAATGTCATGAAGAACATACTAACATCAAAACAAATAACACCAGGGCTAAAAGTAAGAATAGCTAAATTGTATGTCTTCTCAACATTCCTGTATGGTGCAGAAACATGGACATTAGACAAGAAAACAGAACAGAAAATTGAAACCTTTGAAATGTGGATATATAGAAGAATAGGTAGAATTGGATGGAAGGAAAAGAAAACAACCGATGAAGTTTTAAAACAAATAAAAATGAAAAGAGAGAACTACTAAACACAATTCAAACAAGACAAATGCGATTTTTGGGTCATGTTAAAAGACACAACAGCCTACTAAAAGTAATCTTGTAGGGGAAAATACAAGGTAAAAGAGGCAGAGGCAGACCAAGACTAACATGGACGAGAAACATCAAAAGATGGACAAATCAGTCTATGACAACCTGCACCGCCAAAGCAAGAGACAGAGTGGAATGGCGTTCCATATTAGCCAACCTTCGTTGCGGAGATGGCACTAGATGATGATGAGTGGATTTATGTAGTAAAAAAAAATAAACAGTTGCAATTATATTATAGCGACATTAACAACTAACCAACAACTATAAAAAATAATAAAATGAACATTCGTAGGTTCTGCTAACAAACTTACCTTTTACTCCTTTTTTCCGAAATTTAGCATTTAATTTTTTTGTAAATAAGAAACAGGCAAATAATTACAGAGCTGCGGTAAAGCTGGTAGCAGGAGCAAGTACTGGGGTGTAGTGGACACTCCTACAAGGTATAGTGGCAGTTTTACAAACAAGGAACACAACAAAATACTGACGTTTTAGCCTACAAGCGGCCTTCCTAAGAAAACGAGAACTCAAACGAACAACGAAATAAAGTAAACACTACTACATCTAGGATGAGCCGCACAGATATAACAACGAGAAATAAACAGAGGGATAAGAGATGAAATGATGAAACGAAAGAGAGATGTGCAATATATCGGAGGATAAATTAGATAATATGTGAAAATAAGAATGCTAAAATATATATAAAATTAATGCGAGACTTAACTGAGGCAAGATCCAAAAGCTCCCAGCGAGTTGATGATTGTGAATCAAATGGTCACATTTTTTTGGTTACATATTGAAATGAAAGACACATAATGAGCCGAACTAGATTTAAAAATAAATTTAAAAACTCAAACGGAGGAAACCCTTGCTTACCTAAACACCGATCAAGCAGTGCATGTTGAGCAGATATAGCCTAGAGCTTGTCCAGATAAATGCGACCTGTCACTTCCAAATTCTGGTACAGGTTTTACCGGCCCACAAGTCTAGCACAAACACACGACGCAAACTGGCAAGCTGTGTTAGGAAAGGTCGCGCGATATCCTTGTATCGTACATCTCGCTCGCCTGTTTGTCTTGGTTCCGACTTCTCCAGAGGATCTCACATCGGCGCAAGTATGGGGGCCTTACCACATCGATTATGACTTGTTGCCGTATTGTTGACAAACAAGCGGCATATACAATGTTTTAAAATACACACACAAAGAGAAAAAAAATAAGCATTCTGCCTACATAGGGAGACCAGAAGGTCGAATGTCCTTTACAGAACGTTGCACTAAATTGAAGCTTTTGAAATGTGGATTTATAGAAGAATAGGTCGAATTGGATGGAAATAAATAAAACAAACGATGAAGTTTTAAAACAACTAAAAATTAAAAGAGAACTACTAAATACAGTTCAAACAAGAACAATGAGATGTTTGGCCCATGTTAAAAGATACAACAGCCTACTAAAAGTAATATTCGAAGGGAAAATGCAAGGTAATAGTGGCAGAGGCAGACCAAGAATAACATGGACGAGTAACATCAAAAGATGGACAAATCTGCCTATGACAATCTGCACTATAAAAGCAAGAGACAGAGCGGAATGGCGCTCCATTGTACCCAACCTTCGATGCGGAGACAGTACTCAATGGTGATGATGATGATGCACTCATCACAGCCCGTCTGTAAAAATCTCAGTTTCTAGCCAGATCTCATACAGAACGTTGCACTCATCACAGCCCGTCTGTAAAAATCTCAGTTTCTAGCCAGATCTCATACAGAACGTTGCACTCATCACAGCCCGTCTGTAAAATTCTCAGTCTCTAGCCAGATCTCACACAGAACGTTGCATTCATCACAGCCCGTCTGTAAAAGTCTCATTCTCTAGCCAGATCTCACACAGAACATTGCACTCATCACAGCCCGTCTGGAACAATCTCAGTCTCTAGTCAGATCTCACACAGAACGCTGCTCTCATCACAGCCCGTCTGATAGAATCTCATTTTCTAGCCAGATCTCATACAGAACGTTGCACTCATCACAGCCCGTCTGAAACAATCTCTGTCTCTAGTCAGATCTCATACAGAACGTTGCACTCATCACAGCCCGTCTGGAACAATCTCAGTCTCTAGTCAGATCTCACACAGAACGTTGCACTCATCACAGCCCGTCTGGAACAATCTCAGTCTCTAGTCAGATCTCCCACAGAACGTTGCATTCATCACAGCCCGTCTAGAACAATCTCAGTCTCTAGTCAGATCGCCCACAGAACGTTGCATTCATCACAGCCCGTCTAGAACAATCTCAGTCTCTAGTCAGATCTCCCACAGAACGTTGCATTCATCACAACCCGTCTGGAACAATCTCTGTCTCTAGTCAGATCTCCCACAGAACGTTGCATTCATCACAGCCCGTCTGGAACAATCTCTGTCTCTAGTCAGATCTCCCACAGAACGTTGCATTTACCACAGTCCGTCTGAAAGAATCTCTGTCTCTAGTCAGATCTCCCACAGAACGTTGCACTCATCACAGCCTTCTGAAATAATCTGTCTCTTCTTTAGCCATATTTCCACTTCTGCTGTCATGATTTCTCGGCAGTCTGTATCAATATTTTTCCGTTACTTTCTGCTTGGTTCTAGCCACGTAATACCTTAGATCCATGTTGTGCTCTAACCAAATACCAGAAGTTTCCTGCTTTTCAAACTGTTGTCGACTGAATCGATTCTATACCATCATCATCATCATCATCATCATCATCATCATCATCATCATCATCATCATCATCATCATCATCATGTGCCTACCGGTTGCCGTAGGCGATCATGTCTTTCCACAATCTTTTATCTATATTGCATCGTATCAGTTCTGTTGTTGACTGTTTTCCATGCCACGACACCGAGCTATCCAGTATTTTCTCTCTTTGTCGTCCGCGATCTCTCTTTCCTTTTATTTTGCCAGTTGTAACCAATTATTCCAACTTTCCTCTTCTCATGATGTGCCCGAAATATGTCGATTGTTTCTTTCTGATGTTTTTTTAAAAATTCATATCTTGCGTTGGCCTCTTAAAAAATGTTCTCGTTGGTCTTCTTTAGCTGTTCTTGGAACTTTCAATAATTTTCTGAGAAATTCCATCTCTGTGGCCTCTGATCGTCTTTTCGTTTCTTTGTCTCGTCATCAACATTATCGAGTGCCATTTCCGCATCGAAGGTTGGCTACCTTGGAGCGCCATTCTACTCTGTCTCTTGCTTTGATGGTGCAGATTGTTATAGGATGACATGTCCATCTTTTGATGTTACTCGTCCATGTTAGTCTTGGTCTGCCTCTGCCTTTATTACCTTGTATTTTTCCCTCCAAGATTACTTTTAGTAGGCTGATGTGTCTTTTAACATGGCCCAAAAATCGCATTTGTCTTATTCAAATTGTGTTTAGTAATTCTCTTTTCATTTTTAGTTGTTTTAAGACATCATCATTTGTTTTCTTTTGTTTCCATCCAATTCTACCTATTCTTCTATATATCCACATTTCAAAGGCTTCAATTCTCTGTTCTGTTTTCTTGTCTAATGTCCCTGCACCATATAGAAATGTTGAGAAGATCTAACATTTTGCTATTCTTAGATTTAGCCCTGGTGTTATTTGTTTTGGTGTTAGTATACTTTTATGACTTTTTATTAGTATATGGACTTCATAATGAAAAAATGGATGACGTCATGGGACGCACCAAAATGGCAGCTTATTTATATTCGAGCTATGGACTAAGCAATGTTTACATTGAACAACACGATATATGGTATTTAAGCGAGTTGGCAGATTTTTTAAATGTTTTCAAGGGTTTGAACATAAATGTTTGTTCACAGTTCGTTAACCTTCACTGTAGATAAAGTCGTTAATTCGTTTCGGACGTTTGTGACTTTGGTAGCTAAGGACCTAACTTGTGCAAACGACATTGGCAAGGATCATTTTGAATCTATGAAGTGGGCTCATTTTGTGTTTAACTCAAAAGCATATGTGCTTTTTAACCAAATACTTTTTTTTTTTTTTTGGGGGGGGGGGGAACTCAATGAAGATATCCCCGATGGAAGAATAAATTGTACTATTAGTCCCATAAATGATTCGCTTCCAGAGGTTTATGATGTAAACAAAGCAGTTTTGTCATTGCAAGTGAATAATGTCCACACCTATAATTGGTCAGGATTGTGTAGCACCAGCAGCTTTATAGCTAACACAGAAAACATCACAGGATTGTGCTGTTCTGAAACAGCTATACCATGCTACCCTAGAATTGCCTTTAATGGGATTACTGTGACCACAAACCACTCTCCATGTGTGTGCCACATATTTACACCCCAGAAAGAAATACTGAATATAACAACATCATGTGCCGTCTGTGATATTAATGACCACAGACCAGGAGCATCCAGTATGATTGATACAACTGTTGCACCAAGCATTTCATCAGCAGAGCCATATCTATGGAATGTTAATCTGACATTGTTCTTGAATGATGTCCAAGTTAATGAGACATCAGAATCGTGTGGCGGCAGCTACAAGAAGGGAGCGGAGAACATCAAGTTCTGCTGCTATAAAGGAGACTTGCCTTGCTATCCCAGAATTGCCTTAAATGGGATCACTGTAGTTGAAAAGTTCTCCTCTTGTGTAAACTACACATTCACATCTAAGAGTGAATCAGTGAAGGTCACAAAATCATATTCTCTCTGTGGTTTTACTAACTACAGGTCAGGTGGCTTCTGTTGGATTGGAAATGATAACTTACCACCACTGTGTGTCTATATGTTTGGAATTGGAGTCATCAATGATGGCCTAACATCATCAAGTGCTATGACGATCATCATTTTCGGGAGGACGTGAACTCCCATGGTATATGGTGGATAGGCGGCAGGAACCATTGAAGGCTATGTCTGAAAAGTGTTCCTTCTTGCAGTTTCCTCATATTCCAAGTCCGGCTTGTTGCAGGAGCTACTGAGTTAAGTGCTCTGTGCACACCGTGAGCTGTGTGTCTCATCCGTTTTGATCCTGCTTCGATATCCCGCTTGTTTACGATGAATGATGATATCGTATGACAGGGAACAGTTGGCTGTGTTCACTTTCTGCGCGGTTTCGCCTTATGTCTTTTGGCGTGTGCTAAGACTGCTACGATGGGGACTACAGTTACCTTTCTTTGTTTGGGAGATGAGTTAGTAATTCGGATGATTCCACTGGCACGTGCGGTTGAGCAATTATGGATTTTAATTCGTTTGCTGTGATACCGAGGCCTTCCATAACCAATAACAATAACCAATGAAGAAATGCTGCACTGGTAACAAAGGCATCGAATGGATTCAAGGAGACCATTTGGAGGACCTCGACTTTGCTGATGACATAGTTCTCATCAGCAGTCAGATAAAAACGATGCAGGAAAACACAAATGAACTATCATCAATAGCCAGCAAAATTGGGCTTGAGATCAATCATGAAAAGACTAAAGTCATGAAAAGCTTAATTCCAACAAAATATACATGGAAAACAAACCAGTGGAAGAGATCGATCATTTTATCTATCTTGGAAGTCACATCGATCAGGAAGGGGATACAAGTAAAGAAATTAGAATCAGAATAGCTAAAGCAGCAATGTCTTTCAGAAGCCTTGAAAAATTGTGGAAATCAAAACTCATCAGCACAAACACAAAACTTAGGCTATTCAAATCAAATGTACTATCAACCCTTACGTATGCGTGTGAGAGCTGGAAAACAACAAGAGACATAGAAACAAAATTGAACGCATTCGAAAATAAATGTCTAAGGAAAATACTTGGTATAGCGTGGAACGAATTCAAAACAAACGAGGAAATTAGAGAAATCGCCAATCAACCACTAATATCTTCAGTAATAAAGAAAAGACGATGGTCATATTTTGGACATGTAATGAGAAGAGATAATAACCGAATAGCAAAGCAAGCCCTCATGTGGGAAATAACAAGTAAAAAGAAAAGAGGCCAACCCAAAGAGATACTGAGAACATTGATCAGAGAGGCAAGAGCAGTAGGAATCGGTTCCCTCAATAAGATAGAGTTGCTTGCACAAAACAGACAAATGGCGAGGTTTGATAATATATCTTTAGAAGGATTGAAAACTCTTCTTCTACCTTTTAGCTCCCAGTGGAGCATAGGTCTTCAACAAACACTTTCCAAGTCGTTCTGTTTTTTGCAATTCTTTTAAGATCATTCCATGTCTTCCCCATCATCTTCATCTCTGCTTCAATCTGTCTTCTCCAAGAATTCCTTGGTCTTCCTCTTTGTCTTTTCCCCTGGGGATTCCAAAAAAGGGCCTGTTGTGTAATACTCTCAGTTGGTTTCCGTAGTGTGTGTCCTATCCATCGCCATCGTCTTCGCTGTATTTCTTTATCCACTGGTATTTGACCGGTACATTTCCATAATTCCACGTTTGTGACTTTGTCCAGATTGAAAACTGCTACAATAAAATTCAGATAAGAGAAAGAGTATCTTGGTCTATGCACTATCGGCCGGCTACGGCTCGAAAAGTTAAAAGATAGATATTCTTCATGACATTAAAATTACTTTTTGCCATTCCTATTCTTTTGTTTATTTCAGTTGTACCTTTTCCATCACTGGTTATAGTATGTCCAAGGTAGTTGTAGTTCTGTTCTGTCTCCAGGTCTATTTCTTCAATTTTGATATCCACTTGTGGGTTTTGAGTATTTTCTTTATTATAGTATTTTGTTTCTCTGCTGTCCATTATTCACTTCCATAGTTAAGAATATAGCACCGTTCTATATAACACCGCTGAGCTATCTTTATGATTTCTATTGACATAGACTTGTTGCATAAAACGTATTTCATTTTCTGAAATGCTATTCTGGCCTAATCTATTCTACTTTTTCCTTCTGTGGTGCATCTTCTCCCTGATATTACCTCTTGCCCTTAGCAAACAAAAGTGTCTTCGTGCGTAACATGATACAAATAATAACAAAAAATAAACAAACACAAAACTAAAATGCCACTTTGAGATGGAAACAAACAACCGTGATATATAAATCATCATCATTGTGTACCACGCAGGTCGGTGTAGGCGATTATCTCTCTCCACATCACTCGGCCCTTCATACATGCCATAATTTCAGTCACTGATCTTTTATTGATGGGATTCCTCAGAAGAATGTTGAAAGTTCCCAAGACAGCTAAAAAGACAAATGAGGAAGTTCTCAAAGAGGCCAACACAAAAAGGGAACTCTTAAAAAACATCAGAAAGAAGCAATCAACATTTTTCGGGCACATCATGAGAAAAGGAAAGTTGGAATACTTGGTTACAACTGGCAAAATAAAAGCAAAGAGAGATCGCGGGCGACAAAGAGAGAAAATACTGGATAGCTTGATGTCATGGCATGGAAAACAGTCAACAACAGAACTGATACGATGCACTGTAGATAGAAGATTGTGGAGGGACATGATCGCCTACGCCAACCGGTATGGCACATGATGATGATCTTTTATTACACCATTTGCATAAGCTGTTCAATTTGTTTCTCTTGCTTTCCTTCTGCTCTTCTTTCAATTCATTCTGCTTGTTGTTATAGTATTATCAATGCCTTCTTTTCGCTGGAAATGTCCACTGTTCCTTGTTACAGTTTCCTCATATTCAAAGTCCGGATTGTTGCAGGAGCTACTGAGTTGAGTGCTCTGTGCACACCGTGAGCTGTGTGTTTCCCCCGTTTTGATCGTGTTTCGTTATTCCAATTCTTTACGATGAATGATAATAATGATGAATGACAAGGAACAGTTGGCTGTGTTCACTTTCTGTGTGGTTTTGCCTTATGTCTTTTGGTGTGTGCTGAGACTGCTATGATGGGGACTACATCTATCTTTCTTTGTTTGGGAGATGAGTTAGTAATTCGGGTGATTCCACTGGCACGGGCGGTTGAGCAATTATGGATTTTAATTCGTTTGCAGTGATACCGGAGCCTTCCATAACCATAACCATGTCCAATAAATGTGTCTTGCTTCTCCCTTATGATTTTGATGATATTTCTGGTTTCTCCAGCTCATTTTAAACATTCTTCAATTGTAAATTGTTGCTATCCACGGAATTCGTAGCACTCTTCTAATAAACCACATCTCAGCTGCCTCTAATGTTCTTTGTGTTGTCTTACTTATCGTCCATGACTCGCTTGCATATAGTAGAATAGGTTAAATGTAGCAATTTAGGACATGGTTCCTAATGTTAATTGGCAACGATTTGTTGTTATAGCATGTTTTCATTCGGTGGAAGTGTGTCTTATTTATTTAAAAATAAACAGCTTTAAACTTTTAAGGGCTTGTATTGATCTACATTTCTGGATATGAATTGATCTACATTTCTCGATATGAATTGATCTATATTTCTCGATATGAATTGATCTATATTTCTGGATATGAATTGATCTACTTTTCTGGATATGAATTGACCTACATTTCTGGATATGAATTGATCTACTTTTCTGGATATGAATTGATCTACTTTTCTGGATATGAATTGATCTACATTTCTGGATATGAATTGATCTACTTTTCTGGATATGAATTGATCTACTTTTCTGGATATGAATTGATCTACTTTTCTGGATATGAATTGATCTACTTTTCTGGATGAGTGATTTACAATCTTGGAAATGAGTATACAGAAACAAACAGAGGCATCAAACAGGGTCGTTTGATTCTACTGCATTGGATAGAAGTGGATCTAGTATCACATTAGTGAGTGGACTTAGTATATACATAATTTGAGCAACTAACATGCTCCGTTTTCTTCATTTTTTTCAAAGTACACCCTAGTTCAGGTGACATTATCTAGTGCTAGATTAGCCGGTTAAATGCCAAATAAGCCAAAACAACATTTTAAAGCCAACTACATTGAAAAAAGCCAAATTTCTTGGATTTGGCTTTTAAAAAGTCAAATTGGCAACATGGAAGCGGCTGGAGTAAAAGCGGGACTTTTCTAAGTACAATGGTAAAAAAAAAACGAAACTATTTTTACACTGTTCTCATTTCCAGGGACTTATGGAACAGGGAAATAAAGGCCGTTTGTCCAGTGCAGTCGTCACGAGGTGTTAGGATCCACGTTTTCTTTCATCATTAGAAAGAAACAGAATCTTTTGATCATACCGTAATTCGAACCCGTGTTCTCATAGGTACAATGGTGATCAACATAGAAGAGCAAGGACCGGGCCAGGACGCTAAACAACGTATGGCTTGAAAGTAGTATTACTCATATCTGGCTGCTGGCGTCTTGATCAACGAACTAGTACTGATCAAAATCATACTTTACTTCCCCGTTGTGGCTACATAAAAAAAGTCTGGCCAAGTATGCAGGGATTTAAAAGGGATAGCAGAACCGGTACTAAAAATGCCGTGCCAAAGACGGATATTTGGACTGAAATGCGAAAATATCGCAACTTGATTTAAACTGTAATACAGCTGGTTCATTAACTCCCCACCATTCCCCTTCCTTTTTTAAAAGGGCGGACGACAATGAGTAATTTTTTCGTGAACAAAAACGTTGATAGGGAATCTATAACTAGACTGCCATTGTTTTGAATGTTTTTGTATTAGTTTTGTGTGTGTGTTTTTCTTGTTTGTTCCTGTTGAAGGCCTATTGGGCCGAAACGTCGTTTAGTCTGTGTCGTCCACTTATCACGTAAAGCTTCTAACATACCATTTTTTTTGTATTTTTTAATTTTTCCACATAAGGAATCCATCCATTGTCCTTTCGAGCCGAAGACGGCACATAGGGCAGAACCACAATCTCAAAAACAGAAACCTTGCGTGCCAAAGTGGCACATATTGCAGAGATCACTGCTTCTAAAATCTATGGCTCTGTTTCCATAACAATACTTTTTACAATGACAGCTTGTCAAGCCATCAATCAACTCCTTAGTCGCCTCTTACGACATGCCTGGAAAGCCACAGTGTCACTATGCTTTACATAAGGAATCCCCATATACAATATTACGACAACTATAGTAATAACCGTAGTTTTAAATTTACGACAACCGCGAACAGAACCACATCCGCCACAACTATTGCACCATTTTCTACAAACTGTGGTCGCTCCGAACGGCAGGAGGAAGGTGTGGGTCTGATCTTGCATCAGTTCATGGCAATTATTTAAATTATTACAGTAATTAACACTACGAACTAAACTGTTTTTTCCACCTTACAGATAACATTGCGCTTATTTTCATTTCTTTAAAAAATGGCTGAAGCGGATTGGAACGAAGTTACGTATATTGGACACAGGCCTGGCAAGGCAAGCCAGCTGCGGTCCAAACAGGTGAGTCCCAAAATTAGTCTGAGAAGTAGAAAGATATATATTTGAGTTTTAATAACTATAATTTATTAGTTTGGGTCACTACTTACTATCTTGTAGTTGCTAAACTTACGTTTACAGTTACAATTTATACAAACTGTGCTTTTAAGTAAATTTTTTCGTGACAATTTATTTATTGCGATCTCCGATCTGATTTTAAATTTTAGATACAAAAAAATCTTTAAATTTTAAATTTGTTCTAAGAGTCTTTGAAGTTGATATTAGTGATTTAGTTGTAGGCAGAAGATCGCCTCGGCGTGCCATCCAATATTTAAGTATTATAATTTATGTTATTATTTAATATTATAATTATATGAATTTATTGAGTCGATCAATCGTCGTCAAGACTTCTGGCTCTGGCTGATGACAGGAAGGTTTTCAATCATTATTTATTAGAGATATTCTAAATTCTTGATTGAAATTGAGGTGATCTATACATACTCGAATTATAAATATGGCACAATTTCAGAATTTCTGCTGCAATCAATGGTATGGCTTTTTGTTTGATTAAAAAAAAATGTTTTAAAAATTATTTGATTTGCATACTCAAATCACTTATAATCACTTATCTTATTCATTACTGTGAATTGTATATAGTCAGTATAGTCCCATAATATGAATCAGTGAGTGATGTGGTGATAGTATGAATACAATTATACATATCATTGCATATATAATATATATTGTAATACTCACTCAACTCATGTCAACTGTATTTTAATTTATGTATCCTTGTAGATTTTATGTATGTTCTAGTTTTAATGTTTTATTTTTTTGCCTATATTTTTATCAGAGGTCATCAAAATATTATTTTGAGTATAAATATTTTACAAATGTTTGATATTGATTGAATATTAAAAGGAAAGTGCTGTTTGTTGTTGACATAATGCCATGAGTTGAGACGGGCAGAGCGCCTTTTTACTCATTGATTCATTGATGTGGCGGGTCATAATAGTAATAGCTTTTTTGACATTCCTGGCTCTTACCGGAGAAGTTTGAGCTTGTCTATCCCAGGCTATGCTGGGAAACTACTTTTTCCAGCCCAGAGGTACTGCAATACTGGGTCTTCTACATCAGCAACAGCCACCACTACAGGGAATATGGTGATCTTAGCATCTTTTAGCTATCCCGTTTTGACGCAGACTGTTACTGCAGAAGACGTCGAGAAGACCACGAGGAGGTAGAACTGCTAGGTCTTGGTCAGCTGAGGGTGCGCCGACCCTGTTATTGCGGTCACAGGTGCTTCTGCTCCCCTGAAGTGCTGCTTAGTTTGTTTGTGTCTCTAGTCAGTTAACAAAAACGGCTTTTTATGAAATTAATTTTTATCTGATGTGCAGAATTGACTATTCACTTCTTCTTCTTCATCTTTCCTTCCTCATCTGCCTTTCAGCGTCGAGGGGAGATATAATTTGCGGTCTTTTGCTATTCTGTTCGCCTCTGCTGCTGTTATGTTTCCTAGTGCTTCTAATATTCCATCGACCCATCTTTTTCGTGGTCGACCCTTGGGTCTGGTGTTCTCACAACATTTGTTGAAGGCTCGTTGTGTTATGTTTTGTTCTTTCTGCCTTGTCACATGGCCAAACCATTTTATCTGTTATTTCCTTATACATTCTATCTATCTATCTATTGACCTTTCGAGCCGTAACCGGCCCATAGGGCGTAGACCAAGATACACCTTCTCCTATATGAATTTTTGTTCTAGCAGTTTTCTTTTAAAGATATTTTATCAAATCTCGCCATCTGTCTCTGTTCTGTGCAAGCAGTTCTATCTCATTGAGGGAGCCGATTCCTGCTGCTCTTGCCTCTCTCATCAATGTTCTTCTCAGTGTCTCCCTGGGTCTTCCTCTTTTTCTTTTACCTGTTGTTTCCCATATGAGGGCTTGCTTTGCTATTCGATTATTATCTCTTCTCATCACATGTCCATACATTCTATGGTGGGGGCTATTCCTAGCTTTTTTCTCAGTTCTTCATTTCTGATCTTATCTCTCAGACTGTTTCCTGTCATTCATCTTGTGACTACGCATAACATTACAAGCTGTCTATGAAGTTGTGACTCATCATCATCATCAAGTACCGGGCCTAGTGGCATAGGTGATCATGTCTCTCCACAACATTCGATCTTGGCAGCTATTTATCATTTCTGTTGTTGACCTGCCAAGCCATTCTCTTAAGCTGTCTGTTATTTTTTCTCTTTGCTTCCCTCTATCTCTTCGTCCCTCAATTTTCCCAGTTGTTACAATATATTCAAGTTGTTCTCCTCTCATTACATGGCCAAAAAATGATGATTGTCTCTTCCTAACATTGGAAATTAGCTCTCTTTTTGCTTTGACCTTTCTCAGAACCTCTTCATTACTCTTCTTAGCTGTCCATGGTATTCTCAACATTCTTCTGTAAAACCACATTTCTACAGACTCCAGTGATTTTCTTGTCTGTTGTCCTATTGTCCATGATTCGCATCCGTATGTTTAGACTGGCTCTACGTAACATTTAAGAACTCTTTTTCTTGTTTCTATTGTAAAAAATGGATTGCATAGTATTTTCCTCATTTTTTGGAAAGCTGCTTTTGCCTGAGCCATTCTACATCTCACCTCTTTTGTACATCTTCCATCTGAGGTTAACAAAGTTCCCAAATATTTAAATTGAAGTTGTGACTACACACTACATTACAAGCTATCTATGAAGTTGTGACTACACACTATATTACAAGCTATCTATGAAGTTGTAACTGCACATAACATTTCTTCAGCCTCTTTTTCGTTGATCAGAAAAAAGAATTATATGATTATCCCTCTGCCATTACTGTAACTTCCAACAACAGAGGAAAGCCCACAAGTTGGCTTTTTTTTTTTTCAGCTACCACAAGTTGTCGATATATCGTTAACCATAGATTATGACACCATAGTTAAAATTACTCAAAATTTGACACTTTGCCACGTTCAAACATAACTGCTCTCCGTGTACCTTACTAATTACTGCTTCTGGTGACCCCTGAGTGTTTAACTTCTTTCTATTGATGTTGGATTTTTTTTTCCCCCATTTTGTGAGATACAACCCTGTAATACGAAAAAAATATGCCAAGTTTCAACAAATTGGATGTTTTATTTTCTCAGCCATCAGCGACATTAAACAACTTTTTGTGACTTGGGAAACTCAGCGAATAACTTTTTGAGGTATCTGAACATGCTGACAAAGTAGTGCGTCTGGTCCAAGCGGTCAATTTCGGGTCATAAATCAACTTGAGACAGAAAATCTAAGTTTCCTCTGTGTGTAAATGATAAACGCACACACATCTGTGTCAAAAGTTTAAAATAAATGCAATTTTTAGCGTTCCTAATGTTACAAATAAGTGGTAGTATTTTGTGCTACTGAATGTAACAGTCCGCCACAGAAAGGTATCATAATTAAGGGTTAATCAAAGAGCCTAATATGATTATGGTTATTGAAGGCCCCGGTATCACTGCCAACAAATAAAAATCCATAATTACAAAACCGTCCGTGCCAGTGGAATCATCCAAATTAGTATCTGATCTCACAAAGAAAGATAGCTGCAGTCCCCATCATAGCAGTCTCAGCATACGCCAAAAGGTATAAGGTGAAACAGGACAGAAAGTGAACACAGCCATCTGTTCCCCGTCATGCGATATCATCATTCATCGTAAGCAGTCGGAATATCGAAATTCTATCAAAATGGATGAACCGCACAGCTCACGGCGTGCACAGAGCACTTAACTCAGTAGCACCGGCAGCAAGAAAGACTAGGAATATGAGGAAACTGCAACAAGGAACACTTTTCAGACATCCTTTAACAGTTCGTGCTATCCGCCATATTGACCAGAAGTAGCCTAATATGGATATTTAACTTATCTTTGAAATAGTGACTACATATGTTGCCATTACAACTTGACCAATAGACTGACCATCATCAGGAGGAAGCTGACAGTTTTCTATCCATTTAATGACGAGCAGGGTGCGGCTACTATGTCATCAAGTACCATGTATGCTGGCGTATGTGATCATGTCTCTCCACAACATTTGATCTTGATAGTTATCATTTCTGTTGTTGACTTCTACCAAGCCATTCTCTTAAGCTGTCTGGTATCTTTTCTCTTTGCTTCCTTCTGTCTCTTCATCCTTCAATTTTCCCAGTTGTCACAATATATTCCAGTTGTTTCCTTCTCATTACATGGCCAAAATATGATTGGTGATCCATGATTATGCTCTGCTAGCTTTTGACTAAAAAGTCTCACCCACATGGCAGTGGGGTTGTTTTACTTCATGTTACCCTCCTTTAGCCATTTACTCTCACAAGCATACCTGCAATTATATATTGATGTCCATTTAATGTTCATTGGGGTAATAAATACAACACAAGGTAGTGGGGTTGTTTTATTGCATAAAAATCATGTGCAAATCATTTATTTACAGGCAGTCAACACAGCTTTGAGAACTGGAGCAGATGTTGAGACCAGCAAAAAATGTAATTATCAGTCTTGACTGTCAATGTTTGCTTTATCAAATGTTTGTGATGTGTTTTGATTTCTGTGTTTTTTTTTTTTTAAATTGGTTCTGGATATTTGAAAATGCTGAAGTCAGCTTTCAGAGGAAACCTGCAGAAGCCATCTTGTAATTTTTGATTCATGTTACACATTTGAAGCAATCAACATTTTTCGGGCACACCATGAGAAGAGGAAAGTTGGAATACTTGGTTACAACTGGCAAAGTAAAAGGAAAGAGAGATCGCGGACGACAACGAGAGAAAATACTGGATAGCTTGGTGTCATGGCATGGAAAACAGTCAACAACAGAACTGATACGATGCACTGTAGATAGAAGATTGTGGAGGGACATGATCGCCTATGGCAACCGGTATGGCACATGATGATGATGATGGTACACATTTGATACATTTGCCAGTTTGGCTGATGTTGAGTGTAGATGGGCAATGGGTCTCTATGATATTCTGAATGCCCTCAGGGATGTAGGACAACAACAACAAATATCCCTGACTGCATTCCACTGCTAACACATGTATATTGCTTGTATCTATCTATCTATCTATCTATCTATCTATTGTCCTTTCGAGCCGAAGACGGCACATAGGGCAGAACCACAATCTCAAAAACAGAAACCTTGCGTGCCAAAGTTGCACATACTGCAGAGATCACTGCTCTAAAATCTTTGGCTCTGTTTCCATAACAATACTTTTTACAATGACAGTTTGTCAAGCCATTGATCAACCTCCTTAGTCGCCTCTTACGACATGCCTGGAAGGTCACAGTGTCACTATTCTTTACTTCCCTCATAATGAGGCCCCGGTAACACACAGGAAATATTGCTTGTATGCTTCATGTATATTGTGCCAAGACGAGTTGCCAGATAAGAGTTCTACATAGGAATGCAAAGTAGATTTATCAACTGCCACATCAGTGTATGTTTGTCGCTACACATTGACGGATATTCTACAGAAGAGATCTGAGCACCTATTGACTTGACCGATGTGCAGTGAGGATGACCTGTTGACTAAACTAAACTTTAAACTGGGTTCCCTTACCTCTTTGATCCCGACTTGTTAGGCCAGACTGGATAGTCTGTTTACTGGAGCACTGCTGGGAGGTGGAGCAGGGTCTTGATTAGCTCTGTTTTTTGTTGATCCTGGCACTTGCAGTGTTTGCACTTGTTCATTTGCTTGATGGATGTCTTGACCCTCAAACACAACATCCCCTTGTTCCCGCACCTTTCATTCTTCCTTTCTTTCTCCCTTCACTATTTCACGTTCACCTTTCATTCTCACCTCATCATTTCATGCTCACATAACCTCTCATTCTCCCATCATAATTTCACGTTCACCTCACCTTTCTTTCTCCCTTCACCATTTCATGCTCACATCACCTTTCATGCTCACCTCACCTTTCTTTCTCCCTTCACCATTTCATGCTCACCTCACCTTTCATTCTCCCCTCACCAGTTCATGTCCACCTCACCTTTCATTCTCCCCTTTCATTCCATGCTCACCTGACCTTTCATCCTAACCTCACCTTTCATTTTTCCCTTACCCTTTCCTGCTCACCTCACCTTTCATTCTCCCCTCACCATCTCCTGCTCACCTCACCTTTCATTATCCCCTCACCATTTCATGCTTACCTCATCTTTCATTCTCCCCTCACCATTTCCTGCTCACCTCACCTTTCATTCTTCTCTTACCCTTTCCTGCTCACCTCACCTTTCATTCTCCCCTCACCATTTCATGCTCACCCCACCTTTCATTCTCCCCTTACTCTTTCCTGCTCCCCTCATCTTTCATTCTTCCCTCAACCTTTCGTGCTCACCCCACCTTTCATTCTTCCCTTATCTTTTCCTGCTCCCCTCATCTTTCATTCTCCTTACTCTTTCCTGCTCCCCTCATGTTTCATTCTTCCCTCAACCTTTCGTGCTCACCTCACCCTTTCATGCTTCCACAACATGACTTTTTGATACCACCAAAGTAAATGGCAGGAGATTTGATTATTTTAATGAGATTAAAGTCATCACTGTGAAATAAATGGGGATGCTATTAGGTGGTTTCATCACTGGTTGAGTGGCTACATGAAATAAGATTGGTATTTTGAAGGAGATAAAACCAATTCACTGATAAGTCTACACATTTGCATTGAAATAAATACAATCTATTCTTATTGAAGTAAATACAATCTATTCTTATTGAAGTAGATACAATCTATTATTATTGAAGTAGATACAATCTATTCTTATTGAAGTAAATACAATCTATTCTTATTGAAGTAAATACAATCTATTCTTATTGATGTAAATACAGTCTATTATTGAAGTAGATACAATCTATTCTTATTGAAGTAAATACAGTCTATTATTGAAGTAGATACAATCTATTATTATTGAAGTAAATACAGTCTATTATTGAAGTAGATACAATCTATTCTTATTGAAGTAAATACAGTCTATTCTTATTGAAGTAAATACAATCTATTCTTATTGAAGTAAATACAGTATTCTTATTGAAGTAGATACAGTCTATTCTTATTGAAGTAGATACAATCTACTCTTATTGAAGTAGATACAATCTACTCTTATTGAAGTAGATACAATCTACTCTTATTGAAGTAGATGCAATCTATTCTTATTGAAGTAGATACAATCTACTCTTATTGAAGTAAATACAATCTATTCTTATTGAAGTAGATGCAATCTATTCTTATTGAAGTAGATACAATTTACTCTTATTGAAGTAAATACAATCTATTCTTATTGAAGTAGATGCAATCTATTCTTATTGAAGTAAATGCAATCTATTCTTATTGAAGTAAATACAATCTATTCTTATTGAAGTAAATACAATCTATTCTTATTGAAGTAGATACAATCTATTCTTATTGAAGTAAATACAATCTATTCTTATTGAAGTAAATACAATCTATTCTTATTGAAGTAGATGCAATATATTCATTTCTAAAACAGTTGCTGGAGGTCAGAACAAACAGATTTCAGCAAACAAAAACACGGCCAAGCTGGACCGTGAGACTGAGGAGTTGCATCACGAACATGTTGCTCTGGACGTCGCCAAGTTGATCCAGCAAGGTCGCCAGGCTAAAGGCATTACTCAGAAGGAATTGGCTACGGTAAGTTTTATGATGGCTACACTGAATTATTCTACAAATGTTACTGTGTGTTATTTTAGAGTTAGTTCTGTTTGGTTGGTTGGTTGGTTGTGTTTGCCCGATGACTAAAGTATTCTAGAGTATCGTGGTAGACTAGAATATTTCTCTTCATCATCCGCCCTTACAAGGACGTAATGGACGTGTCTGCGTTGTGTTGTGGCTTGCAGTATAACTGTTATATTTGTGCCTTTCGGCCCAGCACATCTGACTTCAGCACGACATTTTTGAGTACCGGGTTGTCTTCCCTCTTCGATCCCTGCACTCTTGACCAGACTAGACAGGTTAGTCTGTTACTGGAGGCACCACGGAGAGATGGGGCAGGGTCTGGATGGTTTTGGTTCACCAATCCTGGCACACGCCATCAGCTGTGGGTCACTGATAACTTCCAGCTCTGTTGCTGGTAGGCGCACCTTTGCCTCTTCATCTTCTGATGTTGGAAAATCAGTTTTTGTTTTGGCCTCTATTTAGATCGTCATCATTATCACTGTTAGCTGTCTCTAGTATTTTCAATATTCTTCCATACAACATTTCTTTATTTTTGTACGTGATGTTCAATTGTGGTTATGGTTAGTCGAAGGCCCCACTATCATTGCAAATGAATTAAAATCCATAATTACTCAACTGCCCGTGCAAGTGGAATCATCCGAATTAAAGCTCATCTCATTGAAGGATCCAAAGAAACACAGCTGCAGTCCCCATCATAGCAGCCACAGCACAAAAAAAAAAAAAAAAAAAAAAAAAAAGGCATAAGGCCAAGCGGTGCTGAAAGTGAATGCTGCTGAACTGTTATTTGTCATACTATATCATCATTCATCGTAAGCAATCAACATTGAAACACAATCCGGATGAAAAACAGAGCTCTAAACTCAGTAGCTCTGGCAGCAAGCCAGACTTGGAATATGAGGAAACTGCAATGGGGAACTCTTTTGTGTCTGAACCTCAATGGTTCACCTATGTGCCATATTAAGTCCATTGTTCAGTTGTCCAGTATTCACATCCATATGACAAACATTGCACCACATAACACGCGGAGACTTGTATTATTATTTTCATTGACACAGAGGAGATTAATGAACTTCTTCTACCTGCAGTAGGTGAGGGACTTCCTTCTTTCCTTCCTCATCTGCCTTTCAGCGTCGAGGAGAGATATAATTTGCGGTCTTTTGCTCTTCTGTTCGCCTCTGCTGCAGTTGTTTCTAATATTCCTTCAGTCCATCTTTTTTGTGGTCGGCCCTTGGGTCTTGTGTTCCTTGTAATGTTTATTGAAGGCATACTGTGTTGTGTTTTGATCTTTCTGACTTGTCACGTGGCCAAACAATTTTACCTGTTGTTTCTTTATATATTCTATGGTGGGGGTTATTCCAAGCTTTTTTCTCAGTTCTTCATTTCTGATGCAATAATACTTTGAAAAATAGATCTACAAGAACATTCAAAAAGACCTAACAACACAGGCACCCAATGCAACTTTAAAATGAACACTAACAAGACAGAAGACATGAATGTCACAAAGGAGAAACAAAACACGAACATAATGATAGATAGCAGACAATTCAAACAAGTGGAGCAATTTAAATGTCTAGGAAGTTTAGTGACAAATGACAATTCATAAGCAGCAGGAATAGACTCAAGATGCAACAAAGCTTGTCAAATCATCTGACAACTATCACCACTGCTGTCCAACAAGGAAATAACAGAGACAAAATGGACACTCTACAACACAATCTTCATCTTAATGTTGTACTACCTATGCTGGACCTGTATGTTAGACTAAAATAAATAAGAAAATAATCACTACTGAGATGATATGTGTTAGACAAAGGCAGATGAGGAAAGGAAAAAGAAGAATCAGTAGGAAGGTCACCACGCCAAGTGACGTATAGGGAATATGGTGTTAAGCGACCATAATTTTACAGATCTTCAGCACATGATCTTTTGGGGTAATGTGGTCGGTATTACGTCCGTGTTGCTTTACTTTCCCAGAAAAAAATATCTGGTGCCCATTTAAGGCTGGGCGAAACCGGAAGCTGTCGGTCAGGATCGAACCTGGCCTCTTATCCTTTGTAGTCCAGTTCATTAACCACCGAACTATCGTGGCTCCCACATGAAGTGTGTACAATAAGAAAAACAACAACCGAGATTAAATGTGTTAGACTAAAGCAAATGAGGAATGGAAGAATAAGAATCTATAGGAAGAAGGAGAATCTGTAGGAAGAAGGAGAATCTGTAGGAAGAATAAGAATCTGTAGGAAGAAGGAGAATCTGTAGGAAGAAGGAGAATCTGTAGGAAGAAGGAGAATCTGTAGGAAGAAGGAGAATCTGTAACACATTTTGTAGGTGACGTAGTCAGTACAGTGTCAGGCCAGTATACAGTGTCAGGCCAGCGTACAGCGTCAGGCCAGCGTACAGCGTCAGGCAGGCCTCCATTAATAAAAGTCTCTGATATCAATTCCCAGAGGCTGGGTGAAACCTAGAGCCATGTCAGTAGAAAACTCACACCTGGGAAATATACCCTGAACCATCTTGTAGCTCTTGAACTAACTACTCATTCATCATTGCTTCAAAAAGATCACAGACAGCTGCCACACTATGAGAACCACTCAGTTATAACCATATTTTAATTAGGAGATGACAGCTTCCACACTATAAGAACCACTCAGTTATAACCATATTTTAATTAGGAGATGACAGCTTCCACACTATGAGAACCACACAGTTATAACCATATTTTAATTAAGAAATGACAGCTTCCACACTATGAGAACCACTCAGTTATAACCATATTTTAATTAGGAGATGACAGCTTCCACACTATGAGAACCACTCAGTTATAACCATATTTTAATTAAGAGATGACAGCTTCCACACTATGAGAACCACTCAGTTATAACCATATTTTAATTAAGAGATGACAGCTTCCACACTATGAGAACCACTCAGTTATAACCATATTTTAATTAAGAGATGACAGCTTCCACACTATGAGAACCACACATTTTATAATCATATTTTAATTAAGAGATGACAGCTTCCACACTATGAGAACCACACAGTTATAATCATATTTTAATTAAGAGATGACAGCTTCCACACTATGAGAACCACACAGTTATAACCATATTTTAATTAAGAGATCACAGCTTCCACACTATGAGAACTACATAGTTATAACCAGATAACAGCTTCCACACTATGAGAACCACTCAGTTATAACCATATTTTAATTAAGAGATGACAGCTTCCCACATTATGAGAACCACTCAGTTATCACCATTTTCACATTGCCTTCCACAGAAAATTAATGAGAAGCAGCAGGTAATCAATGACTATGAAGCAGGGAAAGCTATTCCAAACCAACAGATCTTGAGCAAGTTGGAGAGGCAGCTTGGTAAGTGAGAGTTTTGCGTTAACCGTGGATTATGATCATTATCGAGTGCCGTCTCCGCAACGAAGGTTGGCTACCATGGAGCGCCATTCTGCTCTGTCTCTTGCTTTGATGGTGCAGGTTGTCATAGGCTGATTTGTCCATCTTTTGATGTTACTCGTCCATGTTAGTCTTGGTCTGCCTCTGCCTCTTTTACCTTGTATTTTCCCCTCCAGGATTACTTTCAGTAGGCTGTTGTGTCTTTTAACATGGCCCAAAAATTGTATGTCTTGTTTGAATTGTGTTTAGTAGTTCTCTTTTCATTTTTAGTTGTTTTAGGACTTCATTGTTTGTTTTCTTTTCCTTCCATCCAATTCTACCTATTCTTCTGTATATCCACATTTCAAAGGCTTCAATTCTCTGTTCTGTTTTTTGTCTAATGTCCATGTTTCAGCACCATACAGGAATATTGAGAAGATGTAACATTTTGTATTCTTACTTTTAGCTCTGGTGTTATTTGTTTTGATGTTAGTATGTTCTTCAAGACATTAGAATTACTTTTTGCCATTCCTATTCTTTTGTTTATTTCAGTTGTACATTTTCCATCACTGGTTATAGTATGCTCAAACAATCGATTCATCAAACATCAAAAGAAGTAATACCAGTGACTACAAGAATCAACAAAAAGAAATGGATGACAGAAGAAATATTACAACTAATGGACAGAAGAAGAAAACATAAAAAAGAACGGACATACAAAATATTGCACAAAGAGATCCAAAACAAATGCAGAGAAGCAAAGGAAGGATGGTTAAAACAGAAATGTGAAGAAATGGAAAAACAACAAAAGAAAAACTCACAATTTATGCATAATCAGTTAAATGAATTAACAGGAAGAAAAGAAGTCAAAGTTTCAGGATGTGTGAAATCAAAGGAAGGAAATATAATAATGAGACAGGAGAAGACAATGGAAAGGTGGACAGAATATAGCAGTCAACTCTATGATGATGAAAGACCAGAATTAAACAATTCAAATGAAGACACAGGACCACCAATAATGCAGAGTGAAGTGGAGGACGCAATTCACCACATGAAAAGAGGCAAAGCTCCAGGTCCCGACAATATAACAATCGAAGAGATAAATGCATTAGGAGAGCTGGGGGTACAAGTCATAACAAAATTACTCAATGACATATATAACACTGGACACATACCCGAAGATCTACTAAAATCTATCTTTGTAGCCACACTGAAGAAGTCAGGCGCCACTGATTGTGAAGACCATCGCACTATTAGTCTCATGAGCCATATGACTAAAATATTACTAAGAATCATCATGAGACGTGTAAGGAACAAAATAAAACCAGAAATAAGTGAGGAGCAATGTGGATTTGTGGAAGGAAAGGGCACCAATAATGCAATATACATCTTAAGAACATTGATAGAAAGATCTATAGAGGTAAAGAAAGATCTATATATGTGCTTTATAGACTACACAAAAGTATTTGACAAAGTCAAGCATGTGGAAATAATAAATATGCTGGAAAAATTAAACATTGATGGCAAGGATCTGCTAATCATAAAAAAACATGTTTTGGCAACAAACAGCAGCTATACGAATTAACAACCAAACAGGACAATTTCAATTTATAAAACAGGGAGTCAGACAAGGCTGTTCTGTCACCGGATTTGTTTTCACTTTACAGCGAACATATTATGGTATCAATAGTAGACAAAACAGGAATTGAAGTCAACGGTCACAACATAAATAATTTATGATATGCAGATGACACCGTCTTAATAGCAGAGACAGAGAATGAGCTACAAGAAATGATAGATATAATAGTGAAAGAAAGCAACAAGAAAGGTCTCAGTCTGAATAGTAAGAAAACAGAAGTAATGGTTATATCGAAGAAAAAATCATCACCATCATGCAGCATAAAAATAAACGAGACAAATCTGAAACAAGTGCAACGTTTGAAATACTTGGGCACAGTGATAACATCAGATGGAAGATGAAACACAGAAATAAAAAGCAGAATAGCTCAGGCCAAAATAGCATTTCAGAAACTGAAAAATATCTTATGCAACAAATCTATGTCAATAGAAATGAGAAAGAGAGTTCATCGATGCTATACAGAATCAATTCTGACCTATGGAAGCGAATCATGGATAATAGACAAACAAATGAAAAGACGATTAGAGGCCACAGAGATGGGATTTATCAGAAGAATGTTGAAAGTTCCCTGGACAGCTAAAAAGACCAATGAGAAAGTTCTCAAAGAGGCCAACACAAAAAGGGAGCTCTTAAAAAAACATTAGAAAGATGCAATCAACATTTTTCGGGCACATCATGAGAAGAGGAAAGTTGGAATACTTGGTTACAACTGGCAAAATAAAAGGAAAGAGAGATCGCGGACGACAAAGAGAGAAAATAATGGATAGCTTGGTGTCATGGCATGGAAAACAGTCAACAACAGAACTGATACGATGCACTGTGGATAGAAGATTGTGGAAGGACATGATCGCCAACACCAACCGGTACAGCACTTGATGATGATGGTTATAGTATGTCCAAGGTATTTGTAGTTCTGAACTGTCTCCAGGTCTATTCCTTCAATTTTGATATCCACTTGTGGGTTTTGAGTATTTTCTTTGTTTGTGATCATAGTTTTAGTCTTTTTGATATTCATATCTAGTCCATATTTTTTGCTTGTCGTGTTTATTTCATTAAGTAATTGTTGTAGATCTTGAGGATTATGATACCGTCATAAAAAGTACCACATAAAATTACAAATTCTTCTAAATTTGACAGTTTGCAATGGTCCGCCATCCCCCGTGACTTCCTAATTACACTACTTTCGGTGACCCCTGAGTATTGTATCTGTTTCCTTTGATGTTGGGATTTTTTTTTCTTTATTCATCAAGATGCGATTTCGTAGAATGCGACAACAACAGAAAAATGTTGAGAATACCATGGACCGCTAAGAAGGGGAATGAAAATGTTCTGAAAAAGGTGAAAGCAAAAAGAGAGCTAATTTCCAACTTTAGGTAGAAACAATCATCATATTTTGGCTATGTAATGAGAAGAGAACAGCTGGAATATATTGTAACAACTGGGAAAATTGAGGGATGAAGAGATAGAGGGAAGCAAAGAGAAAAAAAATACCAGACAGCTTAAGAGAATGGCTTGGCAGAAGGTCAACAACAAAAATGATAAATAACTATTGCCATCGAAATTTGTGGAGAGACATGATCGCCTACGCCAGCAGGCCTGGTACTTGATGATGATGAGCACGGAAATCTGAGCCCCCTTGTGCTCACCTAGTGTAAACACACAGCTGTATATCAAAAGTTGTAAGAAAATACTATTTTTAGCTCCTAATGTTAGCTAAAAGTGGTAGGATTTTTTCTATGAAATGTAATGTTAGTTACAGATAGGAAACAAAATCTAGGGTTAAAGTGGGTGGTTAGTGAGAGCTGGGTGGTTAGTGAAGGTTGTGTGTTAGGACAACTGGGTGGTTAGTGAAGGTTGTGTGTTAGGACAACTGGGTGGTTAGTGAGGTTTGTGTAGTTAGGACAACTGGGTGGTTAGTGAGGTTTGTGTAGTTAGGACAACTGGGTGGTTAGTGAAGGTTGTGTGTTAGGACAACTGGGTGGTTAGTGAAGGTTGTGTGTTAGGACAACTGGGTGGTTAGTGAAGGTTGTGTGTTAGGACAACTGGGTGGTTAGTGAGGTTTGTGTAGTTAGGACAACTGGGTGGTTAGTGAAGGTTGTGTGTTAGGACAACTGGGTGGTTAGTGAAGGTTGTGTGTTAGGACAACTGGGTGGTTAGTGAAGGTTGTGTGTTAGGACAACTGGGCAAGTGAGGGTTGTGTAGTTAGGACAACTGGGTAAGTGAGGGTTGTGTTGTTAGGACAACTGGGTGGTTAGTGAAGGTTGTGTGTTAGGACAACTGGGTGGTTAGTGAAGGTTGTGTAGTTAGGACAGCTGGGTAAGTGAGGGTTGTGTTGTTAGGACAGCTGGGTAAGTGAGGATTGTGTTGTTAGGACAACTGGGCAAGTGAGGATTGTGTAGTTAGGACAACTGGGCAAGTGAGGATTGTGTAGTTAGGACAACTGGGTAAGTGAGGGTTGTGTTGTTAGGACAGCTGGGTAAGTGAGGGTTGTGTTGTTAGGACAGCTGGGTAAGTGAGGATTGTGTAGTTAGGACAACTGGGCAAGTGAGGATTGTGTAGTTAGGATAACTGGGCAAGTGAGGATTGTGTAGTTAGGACAGTTGGGTAAAGATTGTAATATGACATACGCAGGAGGACTCACATCCTAGGTTCTTAGACAACTGCAAAGGACAGTGAGGTGAAAATGCTGTAAAGATGTTTAGTAATGATTTTTATTTTGAGATTAACAACACAGCACATGTGGGATTAGTCTGATGTGCAATGATGATGATCCTAACACAAGATAACCTGCAGTCAGGGAATACCTGCATGAGAAGGTTGAATGTATGAACAATAGGAAGAAGTGATATTTGTACAAAATTCAGTCCCTTGCTAGAGATACAACATTGGCATATGCAAACAGGCAACATAATGATGATTTTCTAAAATGTGATGATTACCTTGAAGATGTTATAGTTTTCCTTTAAAATGTGATAGTTAACTTTGTAAAATGTGATAATGACCTTGCAGATGTTATAGCTGCCCTTGTAAAGTGTGATAATGACCTTGAGGATGTTATAGCTACCCTTGTAAAGTGTGATAATAACCTTGATAATGTTATAGTTACCCTTGTAAAGTGTGATAATAACCTTGATAATGTTATAGTTACCCTTGTAAAGTGTGATAATAACCTTGATAATGTTATAGTTACCCTTGTAAAGTGTGATAATAACCTTGATAATGTTATAGTTACCCTTGTAAAGTGTGATAATAACCTTGAAGATGTTATAGTTACCCTTGTAAAGTGTGATAATAACCTTGATAATGTTATAGTTACCCTTGTAAAGTGTGATAATAACCTTAAGGATGTTATAGTTACCCTTGCAAAGTGTGATAATAACCTTGAAGATGCTATAATTACCCTTGTAAAGTGCGATAATAACCTTGAAGATGCTATAATTACCCTTGTAAAGTGCGATAATAACCTTGAAGATGTTATAGTTACCCTTGTAAAGTGTGATAATAACCTTGATAATGTTATAGTTACCCTTGTAAAGTGTGATAATAACCTTGATAATGTTATAGTTACCCTTGTAAAGTGTGATAATAACCTTGAAGATGCTATAATTACCCTTGTAAAGTGTGATAATAACCTTGAAGATGTTATAGTTACCCTTGTAAAGTGTGATAATAACCTTGAAGATGTTATAGTTACCCTTGTAAAGTGTGATAATAACCTTGAAGATGTTATAGTTACCCTTGTAAAGTGTGATAATAACCTTGAAGATGTTATAGTTACCCTTGTAAAGTGTGATAATAACCTTGATGATGTTATAGTTACCCTTGTAAAGTGTGATAATAACCTTGAAGATGTTATAGTTACCCTTGTAAAGTGTGATAATAACCTTGAAGATGTTATAGTTACCCTTGTAAAGTGTGATAATAACCTTGAAGATGTTATAGTTACCCTTGTAAAGTGTGATAATAACCTTGATGATGTTATAGTTACCCTTGTAAAGTGTGATAATAACCTTGAAGATGTTATAGTTACCCTTGTAAAGTGTGATAATAACCTTGATGATGTTATAGTTACCCTTGTAAAGTGTGATAATAACCTTGAAGATGTTATAGTTACCCTTGTAAAGTGTGGTGATAACCTTGAAGATGTTATAGTTACCCTTGCAAAGTGTGATAATAACCTTGAAGATGTTATAGTTACCCTTGTAAAGTGTGATAATAACCTTGAAGATGTTATAGTTACCCTTGTAAAGTGTGATAATAACCTTGAAGATGTTACAGTTAACCTTGTAAAGTGTGTAACAAATTTAATCTTACATTAACCAGGAATCAAACTTCGTGGACGGGACAAGGGTCACACGCTCAGCAAAAATTGAGATTCTTTGCCTTCAGCAGACATGATACCACACCGCCATCATCATCATTGAATCCAGTTCATCGGCTCATTCAAGGATTTGCTCTGTCCCCCCTACCTGTGGCATTTTCCCCCCTTTTTAACATCAAAACACATGTGGGTGTGGTTTTGACTTTTAACAGTGCTGAGGTTGGCTGTTATATATTATTTGTTCTTTACTCAGCTCTTACTCAGTCATAAAACTTGTTATATTTCATGCATTTTGTTTTGTTTATGATTTGTTCATTTGTTTGTTTCTTCGTGCAATTTCTTCTGCATAAGTGGGAATAAGGGGGCCGGTGTTTGAAACTGGTTGTTGATCAATCGGGAGTCATGGCAACTGAGTAGTTAATGCGCTGTTTGATTCCCAGATGCAATTTTTTTTTCTTTTTTTAGTTTTTTTTAAATTTCAGACTGGCAAGGTCTCCATTTTTCCAACTTTTAAAAAATGGGCACTAGAGATTTTCGGGGAAGTACAGATAGGTTTTGATCCCTAGAAGTAACAAGTCGACAAGGCTCCAGGATTCACGCAGCCTCTAAAAATTGGTACTAGAACTTTTTGTGGGAAGTGGTGGTGCCCTGGGCATGATACTCGCACCACATCACTCAAAAAAATGTGGTCAAAGAAAGTCAAGATTTGACCGATTGCCTTACCTCTCGGTCTCACCAACACCATTTTCTACTGAATCTTTCATTCTCTGGTTTTCTACTGATTCTTTCATTCTCTGGTTTTCTACTGATTCTTTCATGCTCTGGTTTTCTACTGAATCTTTCATTCTCTGGTTTTCTACTGAATCTTTCATTCTCTTGTTTTCTACTGATTCTTTCATTCTCTGGTTTTCTACTCATTCTTTCATTCTCTGGTTTTCTACTGATTCTTACTTTCTCAGGCACCCAGTTTGCCTTCTCTGGCTCTCCTGTTACTTTCCTCAAATATCTCATTTCAAAATCAGATTAGTGCATTAGCTAGTAGCATCTCAAAGTAAGCTCTCAAATGGTAATCAGCAGATAATAGAAAAAGAGGCCAACTTAGAGAAAACCAAAGAGAGCATTGAGGTGAGAGGCAAGAACAGCAGGCATCACTCCCTTGCTGAGATTGAAAGGCTTTCCCAGATCAAGGACATGTGGCGAAGTACAATATGTCCACGTGCACGGTCTAATTCTTGATAACAAAGGTCGTCAAACGTAGGGAGTCTACAATTTCTTGCCTGTATATTGTTTTCATCTCGAAAGGACAATAGATAGATATTAGCTTCGATATTCTTATGTGTCTGCAGACCATGGACATTTAACAGAAACTTTGATACATCAAAGGCAATACTCAGTAAAATTATAGTCCAGCATAACCACCTTTCCTGTATGTTACCGGGGCCTCATTATGAGGGAGGTTAAAAATAGTTACACTGTGACCTTCCAAGCATGTCGTAAGAGGCGACTAAAGAGGTTGATCGATAGCTTGACAAGCTGCCATTGTAAAAAAGTATTGTTATGGAAACAGCGCCATAGATTTTAGAAACAGTGATCTCTACAATATGTGCCATTTTGGCACGCAAGGTTTCTTTTTTGAGATTGTGGTTCTGCCCTATGTGCCGTCTTCGGCTCGAAATGACAACAGATAGATGTATAACCACTTAGGAGCGGTGATAGCTCATTGGTTAGTGAACTTGACTACAAAGGACAAGAGGTCGGTTTTGATCCTGATCGACGGCTTCCGGGTTCACCCAGCCATGGGTACCGGATTTTTTTCTGGGAAAGTAAAGCAGCACGGGTGTAATACTGATCATATTACCCCAAAAATCATGTGCAGAAGGTCTATAATAATTATGGTCGCTGACACCATATTCCCTATACGCCACTTGGCATCGCGTGGTTCTTTACTTTTTTTGGCTAAAACCCCCTAGTGAACTGTACAAAAATCATGGACTACGGCTTTGCCATCCCAGTCATCAGCATGTCAAATTCTTCATCTGTCAAATGTCTCACTCAGCTAGTAGGGTACATTCATTATTCTGGGAGAGCTGAGGCTCACAAAGGGAGTGGATGCCTATTATCCTTGCCTCTCTTGTCAGTGCACTAATTGCCTCACAAGGTCCGCCTCCTTTTCCTTTTATTTCCCATTGAGGACTTGGTTTGTAATTTTCGTATCTTTTCTTTTTGTCACGTGACCGACATAGTGTGACTTGTTTGATTGGCAGTCCTAGCATCCCATAACTCTTCAGGGCACAAAGGGGCAGATAATAATTTTTAAAAAGACGGAAGATTAACAAAGTAAAAGTGAACAGACTTCTTTAAGTGAACAAAAAACCTGCAGCAGACAATGGTGGAAGAAAGAGATATCCAGCATCATAAACCAGAAAGGTCACGCATTGACCAATCAGGTTGCTAAATTTAATAGTTGGTTGTCCTGGCAAGCTAAGAAGGTCATGCCATGCGTTGACCAATCAGGTTGCTCAATTTAATAGTTGGTTGTCCTGGTAAGCTAATAAGGTCATGCCATGCGTTGACCAATCAGGTTGCTAAATTTAATAGTTGGTTGTCCTGGTAAGCTAATAAGTTCATGCCATGCGTTGACCAATCAGGTTGCTCAATTTAATAGTTGGTTGTCCTGGTAAGCTAATAAGGTCATGCCATGCACTGACCAATCAGGTTGCTCAATTTAATGGTTGGACGTCCCGGTAAATGTTAGACATTATAGTAAAGGAAAGCAAAAATAAAGGACTCAGCCTTAATAGTAAAAAGACTGAAGTAACGGTAACAACAAAGAAAAAGACAAGTGGAACAATATTAATACAATTAAATGAATTTACATATCTGGTAACAATGTTAACCTCAGGTGGTAGATGTACAACAGAGGTGAGATGCAGAATAGCTCAGGCAAAAGCAGTGAATCAATTCAGAGGAAGGGGTATGCTTACAGCACTCGGGGAAAAAATGACAAATAATCAACAGAAAAAATAAAAACAAGAACAATATATGGTCCGAAGTTTTTTTTCTTCTGTTGTTGATTATTTGTCATTTTTTCCGAGTGCTGTAAACATAGCTCTTCCTCTGAGTTGATTCACTGACTATCACCTCTGAAGTTTCCTTCTATAATAATATTTATTTATTATTATTTGTCTCTCAGGCAAAGGTAGCTTTCCATAAAATGAGGAAGATACTGTGCAATCCATTTTTGACAATAGAAACAAGAAAAAGAGTTCTTAAATGTTATGTAGAGCCAGTCTTAACATATGGATGTGAATCAGAGACAATAGGACAACAGACAAGAAAATCACTGGAGGCTGTAGAAATGTGGTTTTACATAAGAATGTTGAAAATACCATGGACAGCTAAGAAGAGTAATGAAAACGTTCTGAAAGAGGCCAAAGCAAAAAGAGAGCTAATTTCCAATATTAGGAAGAAACAATCATCACTTTTTGGACATGTAATGAGAAGGGAACAGTTGGAATATATTGTAACAACTGGGAAAATTGAGGGACGAAGAGAGAGGGAAGCAAAGAGAAAAAATACCAGACAGCTTAAGAGAATGGCTTGGCAGAAGGTCTACAGAAGTGATAAATAACTGTCGAGATCGAAAATTGTGGAGAGACATGATCACCTACACCAGCAGGCCTGGTACTTGATGATGATGTCCCAGTAAGCTAAGAAGGTCATGCATTGACCAATCAGATTGCTAAATTTAGTGGTTGTTGTCCCCATTCATCTTTTGCCTTTCCAAGTAAAAGACGTACAGGTTGTGAACTTTTGTGTTTGCGTCTTGATAATGGCTGAGTTGTTTCATTCTTCCTCCATTTCAGACGGAGTTATGGTAGCTATGTGGTTAGTGAAATGGTAGCTATGTGGTTAGTGAAATGGGCAATTATTGGAAAGAGGTTTGGCTTAGACCGGATCGTTTGCTCTTAACCAGGTTTGGGTTCGGTCCAGATTAAAGGTTCCTAGTTCACAAGAGGTTGTGTTCAGTCCAGATTAAAGGTTCCTAGTTCACAAGAGGTTGTGTTCAGTCCAGATTAATGGTCCCTAGTTCACAAGAGGTTGGGTTCTGTCCAGATTAATGGTTCCTAGTTCACCAGAGGTTGTGTTCAGTCCAGATTAATGGTCCCTAGTTCACAAGAGGTTGGGTTCGGTCCAGATTAATGGTCCCTAGTTCACAAGAGGTTGGGTTCTGTCCAGATTAATGGTTCCTAGTTCACAAGAGGTTGTGTTCAGTCCAGATTAATGGTTCCTAGTTCACAAGAGGTTGTGTTCAGTCCAGATTAATGGTTCCTAGTTCACCAGAGGTTAGGTTCTGTCCAGATTAATGGTCCCTAGTTCACAAGAGGTTGGGTTCTGTCCAGATTAATGGTTCCTAGTTCACAAGAGGTTGTGTTCAGTCCAGATTAATGGTTCCTAGTTCACAAGAGGTTAGGTTCTGTCCAGATTAATGGTTCCTAGTTCACCAGAGGTTGGGTTCTGTCCAGATTAATGGTTCCTAGTTCACCAGAGGTTAGGTTCTGTCCAGATTAATGGTCCCTAGTTCACCAGAGGTTGTGTTCAGTCCAGATTAATGGTCCCTAGTTCACAAGAGGTTGGGTTCGGTCCAGATTAATGGTCCCTAGTTCACAAGAGGTTGGGTTCTGTCCAGATTAATGGTTCCTAGTTCACAAGAGGTTGGGTTCTGTCCAGATTAATGGTTCCTAGTTCACAAGAGGTTGGGTTCTGTCCAGATTAATGGTTCCTAGTTCACAAGAGGTTGGGTTCTGTCCAGATTAATGGTTCCTAGTTCACCAGAGGTTGTGTTCAGTCCAGATTAATGGTCCCTAGTTCACAAGAGGTTGGGTTCGGTCCAGATTAATGGTCCCTAGTTCACAAGAGGTTGGGTTCTGTCCAGATTAATGGTTCCTAGTTCACAAGAGGTTGTGTTCAGTCCAGATTAATGGTTCCTAGTTCACAAGAGGTTGTGTTCAGTCCAGATTAATGGTCCCTAGTTCACAAGAGGTTGGGTTCTGTCCAGATTAATGGTTCCTAGTTCACCAGAGATTGGGTTCGGTCCAGATTAATGGTCCCTAGTTCACAAGAGGTTGGGTTCTGTCCAGATTAATGGTTCCTAGTTCACAAGAGGTTGTGTTCAGTCCAGATTAATGGTTCCTAGTTCACCAGAGATTAGGTTCAGTCCAGATTAATGGTTCCTAGATCACCAGAGATTAGGTTCAGTCCAGATTAATGGTTCCTAGTTCACAAGAGATTAGGTTCAGTCCAGATTAATGGTTCCTAGATCACCAGAGGTTAGGTTCAGTCCAGATTAATGGTTCCTAGATCACCAGAGGTTGGGTTCAGGAAAGATTAATGGTTCTTGGGTTTTCTCTGCCATAAATGGGTACCAGAATTTTCTTGGAAATTGTGATGTCAACCTTATCACCCATAAAAATTAATGTGCCACGGGTCCTTTTAAAAACATTGACACCAAAACCACACCCCCCCACCTGCCTTAGACATGGGGAACCCCACTCCCCCCATGACATGGAACCTATATTTTTATTTCTGGTGACCTTTTGGTGAGATAGAAATAATTAGCATGTGGGAAATTAGGTCTCTCTCTCTCTCTCTCTCCGTCCTTCCCCATGAGCATCGGCACATTAGGGAGTCATCCGACTTCTGGTACCCATTTTCATAGACTGAGTAAATTAGAAAGCTGTAGCTGGAAGGTGAACCTTTGACTATCTGGTCAGGCGTGAAAGGAGTCACTGGACAACTGTAGTCGACATTTCTTTCACCTGTTTCACTAAATCTCTGTAACTGTATTTTATAATGATAGCTTCTTGCATCATTGATTAATTAATCAAATAAAAGAAGTTCCAGGATGCACAGTTGTTTGTTTTAGTATCAAAAGTGACATTTTAGTCATATTTATGAAAATTTTGAAGCATTTAAAGGTAAAGTACGGGATTTGAATCGGCGTATTAGTGCCAGCGCAAGTTTTCACCCATATGTGCTTGGCTGCCTATCCAGAAGTGTTTGGAGACTTCTGGGTAGTGTTGCTTCAAGCATTGAAACTCACTGTGTAATGCGGCATTCCTCACCTTTCCCAGAGTGTTACCTTGGTGCCCATTTCTGCCAACGGCTGGGTCAACTGCGAGGGGTATTTTTTATTTCCAACCACGAGTACGACTCAACACTGCTTCCATTAGTAATCAAACATGGGTTGAATGAATGTCAGTAGCCCAGTCAGGTGATTTTCCCAATTAGGCTACCAAAGCCCCCTTTCAAACATTTGTGAGTGCTGTTGACCTGAGACATTCATCTCAGTTTAAAAATTGATATTCTACGTGAGTGGTTTCAATTTGTGATACCACATTCATATGTGAATGTTCTAGATAAATTAACTTTTTACATTAATGGTACTTGAGTACAGTAACGGTTGTGAGCAGATGTAAACACTTAAAAGATGAGAAAATATCTGTTTTACAGACAGAAGCAGATATGAAGATGATGGGGAAGACATGGAATGATCTTAAAAGAATGGCAACAAACAGAACGACTTGGAAAGTGTTTGTTGAAGACCTATGCTCCTCCACATCCTTTGGAGCCGTAACCGGCCCATAGGGCGTAGACCAAGATACACCTTCTCCTATATGAATTTTTGTTCTAGCAGTTTTCTTTTAAAGATATTTTATCAAATCTCGCCATCTGTCTCTGTTCTGTGCAAGCAGTTCTATCTCATTGAGGGAGCCGACTCCTGCTGCTCTTGCCTCTCTCATCAATGTTCTTCTCAGTGTCTCCCTGGGTCTTCCTCTTTTTCTTTTACCTGTTGTTTCCCATATGAGGGCTTGCTTTGCTATTCGATTATTATCTCTTCTCATAATAATATAATAAAGAGATAATATCTCTTCTCACCTCTGCTCCACTGGGAGCTAAAAAGGTAGAAGAAGAAGAAATATCTGTTTTAGAAAAGTTCAGTTTGAAATCTTTCTTTCTTCACTTCCTCTTGTACCAGTTCGAATGTTGAGGGAGATACAAAGTTCTTATTCTCACCCTTTTGATGGTATCAGTTATTGCCAATTGATATTGCTGTAGTGTTTCTTTGTTCTAATAAATGAGCAAACGAAGAAAGAGGAAATCAAAGTGACATTTTAAAAAACAATAACATTAAGGATCTACTATCTATTGACCTTTCGAGGCGTAGACCAAGATACTCTTTCTCTTATCTGTCTGTCTGCGATCAGGACTCAGTCAGAGTTGTAATCCCAGAGTCCTGTCTGCGATCAGGACTCAGTCAGAGTAGGATCCCAGAGCCTCATATGAAGTCAGCTGTCAGTCCAAGTGTGTTGATCGCCCCCACAGACAGAACATCACAGTTAGAGTCTACCATATCCACTCCGACTGAACACCCGTTAAAACGTTGCACTGTGTTCTGCACCAGTGGCCCAGTGCATCTGATTTCAGCCAGCATTTTATTCAGTTTTGCTTTCCTTAGCCTTTGATTGTCCCCAATCTTCCTGCAAGGCAGCAGATGATCTTTTCTGTAGGGGGATTCTGCCCTTAGACGGTCGGCCTTCCCAGGTTTACGAGCACCATCTGCCCGAGTCAATCTTATCTGAATTTTTGTTCTAGCAGTTTTCAATTCTTTTAAAGATATTTTATCAAATCTCGCCATTTGTCTCTGTTCTGTGCCATCAGCTCTATGTCATTGAGGGAGCTGAATCCTGCTGCTCTTGCCTCTCTCATCAATGTTACATAAAGAATGCCCTAACATAAAATGGGAAAGGATGAATGTTTTTTCCAGATGAAGAACTTTTAGAGCTGAAACATTGGTTTGTTTAGTTTCAACTTGTCCGCAAAGCTATTTTATTGTAACACACAATCTCATAGGGTAGCAAAGTATTTCATCATGTTAGGTGAGGGAGATGGTGGCCAGTGCTTTCACATGCTTTGCAGAAAAACAAAATTAAATGTTATTAGTAGTAAACAAACCAATAGCAAATATATTAAACCTGCCTATGCTATTTAATGAGCTAATATCATCATTGCTAAACTGCACGGTCTTAGAAGATTTGTTTAAAGTAATGAGAAAAGAGCAATTTTACATACATGTAATGAGAAAAGAGCAATTTTACATACATGTAATGTAATGAAAAAAGAGCAATTTTACATACATGTAATGAGAAAAGAGCAATTTTACATACATGTAATGTAATGAAAAAAGAGCAATTTTACATACATGTAATGTAATGAAAGAAGAGCAATTTTACATACATGTAATGAGAAAAGAGCAATTTTACATACATGTAATGTAATGAAAAAAGAGCAATTTTACATACATGTAATGAGAAATAAGCAATTTTACATACATGTAATGAGAAAAGAAGTCTCAAAGAAATTTTTTTTTAATTGAAGAAAATTCACCAAGATTTGTTTAATGTAATGAGAACATTCATAAAGAAGATATTTTAATATTTTGAGAAAAGAGCAAATTCATACAGAATCGTAATGTAATGAGAAAGTCTGAAAGACAAATTTTTTTAACATATGAAAATTCATAAAGATGATTTTTTTTTAATGTAATGAGAAAAAAATTAACAGAGCTCGTTTTTTTAAAAAAAAAATGAGAAAAGAGCAAATTCACACATGTAAATGTAATGAGAAAAGGATAGTCAAAGAAAAATGTGTGTAATATGTGAAAATTTACCAAGAAGATTTATTTAATTGTAATGAGAAAATAGCAAATTCACAAAGATTTAATGTAATGAGAAAAGAGAAAATTATCACAAATTTTGAAGACAAATAGATGTAACATGATCTGTTGCTTGTCCTTGCAGAACGTTGCTCTCATCACAGTCCGCCTGAAGGAATCTGTCTCTGGCTTCAACTTCCTTTATTAAGTTCAAGGTCTATTTGTTTTTTTTTAAAACTACCTTCTTCTTATCTACCGCTGTCTTGTTTTCGTTATTTTGTCATTGAAGATCACTGTGTCTTTTAATGTGGCCTACATATTTTATTTTTCTGTGCAACATATTGTTTACAAGTCAGTTCTCTTCAATGTTCAAGGCTTTCAATATGTTTTCATTTGTAGATGCAACAGCGTAACGCTAATATTGAAGTACGTACGAAACAAGAGTTTAAATGGTTTGTGCGCGTGGCCGTCCAGCTAAAACCACTGTTCCGCTGGCTGAAAAGCTGACGTACGGTGTTCAAAGACCGCAGTAGACAGAAAGGATTTTTTCTCTCGGGGGTGAAATAAAAATCCTGAGTCGCAGACGTCGTGGCGACTGCTTGACCAAGCGGCCTTTATCCCTCTGGTTCTATCGTTGCCCCCCCCCTCCCCCCGACATACACCAGCAATGGTACTATGTGTCGTAAAGATAGATAGTATGGCCCATCAAACAATCCAACCGCAAATATTAGCAACCAGATCTGGGTAAAGGTAAAGTACGAGACTTGAATCAGCGTTTTAGCATGCGGGTTTTCACCAATATGCGCTCGACCGCCTATCCAGAAGTTTTTGGAGACTTCTAGATAGTGTCGCTTCAAGCATCGAAACTAACGGCGGCATTCCTCACCTTCCCAAAGCACTACCCTTGTATCCATTTCTGCTAGCGGCTGGGTCGACAACGGGGGTGTTTTATTTTCCAACCACGAGTACAACTCACACCGCTTTCAGCAGGAATTGAACATGGGTTGTCCAAACGTCAGTAGCCAAAGTGAGTGGATTTCCAACTAGGCTACTGAGGCCCTTCTCAATTCAGGTACATAATTGGAAGAAGACACCCCCCCCCCCCCCCGCCCCCTTTCCAATGGATTAATTAGATCTTAGTTCCTATTAAGCTGAAGGCAATAATGTAGGGGGGGGGGGGCAGAAATCAAAACTTTCAGTGTATGATGAAGAGTTACTCAGACTTTGCACAGTACCCACAGTGTGTCTCGCAACATGTCTTTGTTCTGGGCAAGCCACCTAATCTCAGCCAGCAAGGGAGCTGATGCTTGCTGTCATTGCCTCTTTTATCAATGTTCTTTTAGTAAAGATGAGTCGGCATAGAATTAAAAACCACACAAATTTCTATGTGTACAATACACCTCAGAGATATGTCATGGGCACATTGTATTCTCTCATTCGCTCTAAGACACAAGAAAATAGAACGGAATCGTCAAGAAAAATTAATTTTGGCTTAACTTTGATGGATAATTATTATGTCTAAATAGTCATACATGAAAATGTGTTCGAAAATCTTAGGAAATTTTGCGTCTTCTCAGTTAAGTGATCTACTCATTTTACATTGCCTTTCTTTACAGAATGTTTAATATACCACATATTATACCACGTATGTACCATAGAATCTGTTTATACCATAATCTGATCATTCACTTCCCACAAGTTCATATCACTCATCACAGACTCATATTTAGTCTCGTATTTCTTATTCCGTACTAAACACGTATGCTTGATGGCTGAAGATAATAAAGCATTTTGAAACCTGAGTAATGTGTTCATTTTAGTTTGTAACATTGTTTTAGTTTGTAGCATTGTTTTAGTTTGTAGCATTGTTTTAGTTTGTAGCACTGTTTTAGTTTGTAGCATTGTTTTAGTTTGTAGCACTGTTTTAGTTTGTAGCATTGTTTTAGTTTGTAGCATTGTTTTAGTTTGTAGCATTGTTTTAGTTTGTAGCACTGTTTTAGTTTGTAGCATTGTTTTAGTTTGTCAGCATTGTTTTAGTTTGTAGCATTGTTTTAGTTTGTCAGCATTGTTTTAGTTTGTAGCACTGTTTTAGTTTGTAGCACTGTTTTAGTTTGTAGCATTGTTTTAGTTTGTAGCACTGTTTTAGTTTGTAACATTGTTTTAGTTTGTAGCATTGTTTTAGTTTGTGGCATTGTTTAGCTTGTGGCATTGTTTTAGTTTGTAGCATTGTTTTAGTTTGTGGCATTGTTTTAGTTTGTGGCATTGTTTTAGTTTGTGGCATTGTTTTAGTTTGTGGCATTGTTTTAGTTTGTAGCATTGTTTTAGTTTGTGGCATTGTTTTAGTTTGTAGCATTGTTTTAGTTTGTGGCATTGTTTTAGTTTGTGGCATTGTTTTTGTTTGTGGCATTGTTTTTGTTTGTCAGCATGCATGTATGTTATTCTGACCCACAGAGACACTCAGAAGAACATTGATCAGTGATGCAAGAGCAGCAGATATCAGCTCCCCCTCAATGAGATAGAGCTGCTTGCACTGAACAGAGACAAATGGTGAGATTTGATAAAATATCTTTAGAAGGATTGAAAACTGCTGCAATAAAAATTTAGATAAGAGAAAGAGTATCTGGGTCTATGCCCTATGGGCCGGCTATGTCATGAAAGGTCAATAGAGAGGTGTTATTCCCATTTCTGTTGTTTTCTTGTCTAATGTCCATGTTTCTGCACCATACAGGAATCTTCTTCTTCTTTCCTTCCGTTTTTTACCTTTCAGCGTCGAGGGGAGATAAATAATTTGCGGTCTTTTGCTCTTCTGTTCACCTCTGCTGCTGTTATGTTTCCTAGTGCTTCTAATATTCCATCGACCCATTTTTTTCGTGGTCGACCCTTGGGTCTGGTGTTCTCACAACGTTTGTTGAAGGCTCATTGTGTTGTGTTTTGTTCTTTCTGCCATGTCACGTGGCCAACCCATTTTATCTGTTGTTTCCTTATATATTCTATGGCGGAGGCTAATCCCAGCTTTTTTCTCAGTTCTTCATTTCTGATCTTATCTCTCAGACTGTTTCCTATTATTCGTCTAACACATTTCATCTCTGTAGAGGTTATTTTACTATGCAGGAATGTGGAAAAGATATAATATTTTGCTACTCTTAGTGTTAACTCTGGCGTTATTTGTCTTGATGTTTTTGATTTTGTGACTTTGCTAAAGATATACAACTAGCAAATGCAAGCAAACATATAACTGCATAACATTAATTTTTTCTTATATTTTATAAAAAAAAAAAAAAGGTGTGGACATCATCATCAGGTGCCTGCTCATGCTCATGTCTCTCCACAACTTTCCATCTTGACAGTTATTTATCATTTCTGTTGTTGACCTTCTGCCAAGCCATTCTCTTAAGCTGTCTGGTGTGGACATATTAGAAAGGAAAAAAAAAGAAAAGAAAAGACGTAGTAGGTCACACATATGGTTTGTCGTTTCATTACAAATGCCCTGTAAGTTCTTACAAGTTTATTACATAATAATTCCTTTCAAAGATAGGAAAGTTCTCATATATGAAGGAAGGTATTTTTCTTTCTGCGCTTTCACCTGATTACTAAAGGATTAAATGTTCTATTCATCATTCCCCCTCAATAGGACGTTAAGTGATTGTACACGCGTTATGTTTTGGGTCATATTTGTACCTTCCAGCCCAACATATCAGACATCATCATCATGTGCCATGCTGGTTTGTGTAGGCGATCATGTCATTCCAAAATCTTCTATCTATCGTGCATGGTATCAGTTCTGTTGTTGTTGTCTGGTTTGACAAGCTATGACACCAAGTTATCCAGTATTTTCTCTCTTTGTCATCCACAATATCTCTTTCCCTGTATTTTGCCAGTTGTAACCAAGTATTCAAAATTTCCTCTTCTCATGATGAGCCCAAAAAATGTTGATTTTTTTCTTTCTGGTGTTTTTTAGGAGCTCCCTTTTTGTGTTGGCCTCTTTGAGACTATCAGACTTCAGCATTTTTTTTTTAATTATTGGGTTGCCTTTCCTCTTCAATCTCTACTTACTGGTCAGACTGGATAGTCTGATTCTGGAAGAACTGCTGGGAGGTGGAGCATGGTCTTGACCAGCTGTGGGTTGCCTTTCCTCTTCAATCTCTACTTACTTGGCCAGACTGGATAGTCTGATTCCAGAAGAACTGCTGGGAGGTGGAGCATGGTCTTGACCAGCTGTGGGTTGCCTTTCCTCTTCAATCTCTACTTACTTGGCCAGACTGGATAGTCTGATTCCAGAAGAACTGCTGGGAGGTGGAGCATGGTCTTGACCAGCTGTTATTTGCTGATCCTGACGAATGCAGTCAGCTGTGGGTTGCTGACCCTTCTCAGCTCATTTTGCTCAACGGACGTTAAGGACCCCAGCCCCCAATAGAAGATACGCAGCAGAAGAAATAACATTTTCAGTCATTACTTCCAGAAATGTCCCTGGTACAAGTCACAGTTATTGATTAATGATACTTTAGTATCACTATTTTGATTTGATTCTTTTCAGAAAAATAAAATACTTCTTCTATTACACATTCAAAGTGATTAGAAGAAGATGTATCTTAAAATTGATTAACTTTTGTAGTTACAAAAATGAATATTTCATCCCGGAAACTCACAAATTTCCCAATCTTTGATCTTTTTGTTATGAACATTAGCTACTAAGATATAGTTCATACATAAATATTGACTGTGCACACTGCGAGCTGTGCGTTTCATCTGCTTTGATTGTGTTTTGATATTCCAATTGTTTACGATGAATGATGATATCGTATGATGGAGAACAGATGGCTGTGTTCACTTTCTGTACGGTTTCACCTTATATCTTTTGGCGTGTGCTGAGACTGCTATGATGGGGACTACAGCTACCTTTCTTTGTTTGGAAGATGAGTTAGTAATTTGGACGATTGCACGGGCAGTTGAGTAATTATGGATTTTAATTCGTTTGCAGTGATACCAGGGCCTTCCATATCTATCTCCATTGACCTTTCGAGCCGTAGCCAGCCCATAGGGCGTAAACCAAGATACTCCTTCTCTTATTAAAATTTTTGTTCTAGCAGTTTTTAATTCTTCTAAAGATATTTTATCAAATCTCGCCATTTGTCTCTGTTCTGTGCAAGCAGCTCTATCACATTGAGGGAGCCGATTCCTGCTGCTCTTACATCTCTCATCAATGTTCTTCTCAGTGTCTCTCTGGTCTTCCTCTTACCTGTTGTTTCCCACATGAGGGCTTGCTTTGCTATTCGGTTATTATCTCTTCTCATCACATAACCATATTGACTGTCGCTAAAGGTGTATGCTTTGTGTCTGGTGTCACAAATTGAAACCACTCTCATTAAATATCAATTTTAACTATGAGTGGAATGTACCAGGCTCAGAAAATTTCAATTTATAAAAGAAACAAAATATCCAAGATTGTAAGTAAAATACCACTTTGAGGTGAAAACAAAGAACAGTGGAGTGGATGCCTAAAATCTTGGGAAAAGTTGGGAAAACCACTTGACTGGGCTACCACTGTTCGGACAACCCGTGTTCGATTCCCACACAGTATGTATGCTGAAGGCCTTAAACAAATTTGGAATACAGCATCATGTAGAAATGACAGGTAGGGTGAATTGTACTCAGAAAAAAAAAAATGCCCACGCAGTCGACCCAGCCACTGGCAGAAATGGGTACCAGGGTAGTAGTTCTCTGAGAAGGTGAGGAATGCCGCCTCGCATCATGAGTTTGATGTTTGAAGTGACACTATCCAGAAGTCTCAGAACACTTCTGGATAGGCAGCCGAGCACATATAGGTGAAAACTCGCTTGCTAAGACGCAGATTCAAGTCTTGTACTTTACCTAAAATCTTAGAAAACTAACGCAGATATACTGTCCAGGTCATGCGTTTGTTCATGGCAATGTAAGCACTGATAGGCAGACATCAAGTATGCCTGAAATAGTCCCCATGTCTTGCATCTTTCAAAGTGACAGTAGCTTGTATAAAACATGGTAAGATAAATATCACAGAGCTACAAAGAGTAGTGCGCTCTTTCCGTACATTTCAACGTACTGTTCGCCATCCCGATTTCAGCCGCGTACATTTCGCTGCATAGTGCGCCACTCTAAATTAGATTAGTGTGAACTGTCATCAAACCATATTCTTCTTACATGTCTTGTATCATCTTGGTATTCTATCTATCTATTGTCCTTTCGAGCCAAAGACGGCACATAGGGCAGAACCATAATCTCAAAAACAGAAACCTTGCGTGCCAAAATGGCACATATTGCGCAGATCACTGCTTCTAAAATCTATGGCTCTGTTTCCATAACAATACTTTTTACAATGACAGCTTGTCAAGCCATCGATCAACCGCCATAGTCGCCTCTTATGACATGCCTGGAAGGTCACAGTGTCATTATTCTTTACTTCCATCTTGGTATTGGTGGAATCTAATTCCTTGTTCAATTATCTACAAATTCATATATAATAAATTTATATTCCGTGATAGCTCAGCGGTTAGTGAACTGGACTACAAAGGACAAGGGGTAGGGTTCGATCCCAACCGACGGCTTCTGGGTTCACCCAGCCTTAAAATGGGTACCGGATTTTTTTTGGGGAAAGTAAAGCAGCACAGGCATAATACCGACCACATTACCCCCAAAATCATGTGCTGAAGGTCTGTAAAATATAGGGTCACTACCACTATATTTCCCTATACGCCTCTTGGCATGACGGGGGTACTTTACTTTACTTTTTATATATATAAAATAAATATGTAGATTGATTCTTAAAACCATGAAAAATTTTATCCCTGAAATCTCTTCCGTTGCATCGATAAAAAGCTTCCGTACGTAAAGAATGGTTCGAATAATAAAATTAGCTGTGCAGAAGAATATCTTTCAGCGGCCTGCAAGTATGTATGCTGAAGGCCTTAAACAAATTTGGAATACAGCATCATGTAGAAATGACAGACTGTAAAAGCAAGCTAAGTGTGTGCATGACCAGCAAGCTACTGAACCCATAAGTGAGCACACACTTTCCCATCTACTGAAAATAAAAACAGACCCAAGTGTTTGTCTTGGGTGCTTTATTATCAATACTAGTAATAACATAAAGTGCACTTCAGGTTATTTCATTTAAAGAAAGTGCACTTCAGGTTATTTCATTTAAAGAAAGTGCACTTCAGGTTATTTCATTTAAAGAAAGTGCACTTCTGGTTATTTCATTTAAAGAAAGTGCACTTCTGGTTATTTCATTAAAATACAATGTATAAAGCATGACAAAAAAAAACAATGCACTCATCAAAATATGTTTTAGAACATGACAAAAACAGTGCATCTCAGACTATGTAATAAAAAATCATGTTTAAATACATGACAAAAACAGTGCATCTCAGACTATGTAATAAAAAATCATATTTAAATACATGACAAAAACAGTGCATCTCAGATTATGTAATCAAAAATCATATTTAAATACATGATGAAAATGGTGTATCTCAGATTATGTAATAAAAAATCATATTTAAATACATGATGAGAACAGTGCATCTCAGATTATGTAATAAAAAATCATATTTAAATACATGACAAAAACAGTGCATCTCAGATTATGTAATCAAAAACCATATTTAAATACATGACAAAAACAGTGCATCTCAGATTATGTAATCAAAAATCATATTTAAATACATGATGAAAACAGTGCATTTTAGATTTTGTTAAAGAACGACGTACTAAAACAGTGTAGTCCAATATGCGGGCCGCAAGTGACCCGTGTGATCCATTTGGATCTGATGGTTTCCTGGCTTGTGTCTTGGGTTTTTATTAAAAGATAAATCAAGAGCATGGTTTTAAAATTGTGGGTGTTGGGTACCTAGGTCAATCACTTTTACAAGTTCTCTAGGTTTGTTCTATGTTCTGTTAGATACATGTTCTGTGGGTTGTCCTATATGTTCTGTTAGATGCATGTTCTATAGTTTGTCCTATATGTTCTGTTAGATGCAAGTTTTATAGGTTGTCCTATATGTTCTGTTAGCTACAGGTTCTACAGTTTGTCCTATATGTTCTGTTAGCTACAAGTTCTATAGTTTGTCCTATATGTTCTGTTAGCTACAAGCTCTATAGTTTGTCTTATATGTTCTGTTAGATGCAAGTTCTATAGGTTGTCCTATATGTTCTGTTAGATGCAAGTTCTATAGTTTGTCCTATATGTTCTGTTAGATACAAGTTCTATAGTTTGTCCTATATGTTCTGTTAGCTACAAGTTCTATAGTTTGTCCTATATGTTCTGTTAGCTACAAGCTCTATAGTTTGTCTTATATGTTCTGTTAGCTACAAGTTCTATAGTTTGTCCTATATGTTCTGTTAGCTACAAGCTCTATAGTTTGTTTTATATGTTCTGTTAGATGCAAGTTCTATAGGTTGTTCTGTTAGATACATATTCTATAGGTTGTCCTATATGTTCTGTTAGATGCATGTTCTATAGTTTGTCCTATATGTTCTGTTAGATACATATTCTATAGGTTGTCATATATGTTCTGCTAGATGCATGTTCTATAGTTTGTCCTATATGTTCTGTTAGATACATATTCTATAGGTTGTCCTATATGTTCTGTTAGATGCATGTTCTATAGTTTGTCCTATATGTTCTGTTAGATGCAAGTTCTATAGGTTGTCCTATATGTTCTGTTAGATGCAAGTTCTATAGGTTGTCCTATATGTTCTGTTAGATGTAAGTTCTATAGGTTGTCCTATATGTTCTGTTAGCTACAAGTTCTATAGGTTGTCCTATATGTTCTGTTAGATGCAAGTTCTGTAGGTTGTCCTATATGTTCTGTTAGATGCAAGTTCTATAGGTTGTCCTATATGTTCTGTTAGGTTCAAGTTCTATAGGTTGTCCTATATGTTCTGTTAGCTACAAGTTCTATAGGTTGTCCTATATGTTCTGTTATATACACTCTTTCACTTTTCAATTTTCACTTTTCTTATTCTATGTTCTGATTGGTTCTCAGACAAGGAAAGCTTTGACCACACTGTATGAAAAAATGAGAGAAAAAAATGGTGCATTTCAGATTATGTCAAAGAAAAATTATTTCACATTATGTCAAAGAAAAATTATTTCACATTATGTCAAAGAAAAATTATTTCAGATATCAAAGAAAAATTATTTCAGATTATGTCAAAGAAAAATTATTTCAGATTATGTCAAAGAAAAATTATTTCAGATTATCTCAAAGAAAAACTATTTCAGATTATGTCAAAGAAAAATATATTGATGGAACATGGAGAGAACAGCAATGAGGTTTGGAAATTCATCTCATATTATACCAGCGCTGTCCAACATTTATATATTGTTGCGCATTTGACAGACGGCCATGGAGACATAGGCACCATGCTACTATTGTGATAGTAATAATTATAGTAAAAGTAACACTCATAGTAATAATTATAGTAAAAGTAACACTCATAGTAATAATTATAGTAAAAGTAACACTCATCGTAATAATTATAGTAAAACTAACACTCATAGTAATAATTATAGTAAAACTAACTCATAGTAATAATTATAGTAAAAGTAACACTCATCGTAATAATTATAGTAAAAGTAACACTCATAGTAACAATTAAAGTAAAAGTAACACTCATAGTAATAATTATAGTAAAACTAACACTCATCGTAATAATTATAGTAAAAGTAACACTCATAGTAACAATTAAAGTAAAAGTAACACTCATAGTAATAATTATAGTAAAAGTAACACTCATAGTAACAATTATAGTAAAACTAACACTCATAGTAATATTGCAGTAATTAAAACTAAAAGATGGAAAATTCATCCGGAAGAAATAGTGTCTTTGATTGTCTAAGTTGGCGCTGAGTAAAATTTATTGACATAAAAATATGTTGAGGGTGCCATGCCACCCACTGCTCAATTGTGCAGTGCTGTAGTTATACAATTATCTGGTGGACTGGTTTGTCTCGAGGCAAGATGCCAGCCTCGAGACAAAGAGGTTGTGGGTTCAAATCCTGGCTGCACCGGTTAGGATTTTTACTTATGATTTCTCCCTGCGGCAAACACCCCTGGTCTCAGCAGCGAGGCCCGACTTGAAATGTTAGTTACTCATTGACGGAAAAAAAATATGAGTATCTCCTAATTCTGAGTTATCTGCCTGTATGGCAAGGGACCCCTGTGCACACGGCTGCCAAGGAAACATGCATTAACATGCAAAATTCAGTTCCTAGTCTCTAGGGAATTCATCAGAAGTAAAAGCTGGCGAACGAGAAAAAAAATACAATTATCTGGTTTGATTTCACTTAGAGGGATTACATTTTCAGATGAGACCTGAGAATAAGAGGGGACAGCTGTCCCAGTATTTGATTCACTTTATTGCATTTAATATTTATTTCTTTATTCAATCTACCATAATGAGAGAAAATTGTTCTTACATAACTGAGACCTGCTACCTGTTCTATATCATAGATCTCTACATCATCATCAAGTATCATACCTGCTACCTGTTCTATATCATAGATCTCTACATCATCATCAAGTATCATACCTACCTGTTCTATATCATAGATCTCTACATCATCATCAAGTATCATACCTGCTACCTGTTCTATATCATAGATCTCTACATCACCAAGAATCATGCCTGCTGGCTTTGCTAATATTGTCTCTCCACAACTTTCTATCTCAACAGCTGTTAATCAATCCTGTACTTATTTCCTAACAAACTGTTCTCTTAAACTGTCTTGAATTATTTCTCATTGTTTTTCTTTGTCTCTTCTTTCGTATAGGGGCGTATAGGGAAATATGGTGTTAGTGACCCTATATTTTACAGACTTTCAGCACATGATTTTTGGGCTAATGTGGTCGGTATTACGCCCGTGCTGCTTTACTTTCCCAGAAAAAGTCTGGTACCCATTTAAGGCTGGGTGAACCCGGAAGCCGTCGGTTGGGATCGAACCCTACCCCTTGTCCTTTGTAGTCCAGTTCACTAACCACTGAGCTATCGTGGCTCCCACTGAATATAGTAGACTGAGAAAAATCCATGATAGATACCATGAAATGATGTGCACATAAAATGCATGAATGATTTGACTATAGGTTTTTTGAGTTCATTAATTAATTCACGTTCTGTCTACTGATTTCATTATCTTATTCCCATAGAATAATGAGAATCTTAATGAGTTGTTCACAAATGAATCTGAATACAAACAGAAATGTGCCAGTTGATGGGTGATCTTGTTAACAACTTAGCTTGTAAATAACTCTACCCTCAACAATCTCATCTGCGTGTTCACAAACCTTCCCATATTTCACTCATCGTCTTATTATCAAGCACTCCCATACATCATTCCACATTTATCTCATCTTATTATTCACAATTTCTTTCATATTTAACTCATTATCTTGTTAGCAACTCTCTCCATATTTAGTTCAACTTGTTAGCAACTCTCCCCATATTTAGTTCAACTTGTTAGCAACTCTCCCCATATTTAGTTCTACTTGTTAGCAACTCTCCCCATATTTAGTTCAACTTGTTAGCAACTCTCCCCATATTTAGTTCAACTTGTTAGTAACTCTCCCCATATTTAGTTCAACTTGTTAGCAACTCTCCCCATATTTAGTTCATCTTGTTAGTAACTCTCCCCATATTTAGTCCATCTTGTTAGCAACTCTCCCCATATTTAGTTCATCTTGTTAACATCTCTCCCCATACTTAGTTCAACTTGTTAGCAATTCTCCCCATATTTAGTTCATCTTGTTAGCAATTCTCTCCATATTTAGTTAATCTTGTTAGCAATTCTCCCCATATTTAGTTCAACTTGTTAGCAATTCTCCCCATATTTAGTTCATCTTGTTAACATCTCTCCCCATATTTAGTTCAACTTGTTAGCAATTCTCTCCATATTTAGTTAGTCTTGTTAGCAATTCTCCCCATATTTAGTTCATCTTGTTAACATCTCTCCCCATATTTAGTTCAACTTGTTAGCAACTCTCTCCATATTTAGTTCATCTTGTTAGCAATTCTCCCCAATTTAGTTCAACTTGTTAGCAACTCTCTCCATATTTAGTTCATCTTGTTAGCAATTCTCTCCATATTTAGTTCATCTTGTTAGCAATTCTCTCCATATTTAGTTCAACTTGTTAGCAACTCTCTCCATATTTAGTTAGTCTTGTTAGCAACTCTCTCCATATTTAGTTCAACTTGTTAGCAACTCTCTCCATATTTAGTTAGTCTTGTTAGCAATTCTCTCCATATTTAGTTCATCTTGTTAGCAATTCTCCCCATATTTAGTTCATCTTGTTAGCAATTCTCCCCATATTTAGTTCATCTTGTTAGCAATTCTCCCCATATTTAGTTCATCTTGTTAGCATCTCTCTTCATAGTTAGTTCATCTTGTTAGCATCATCATCATCGAGTGCCACCTCCGCAACGAAGGTTGGCTACCATGGAGCGCCATTCTGTTCTGTCTCTTGTTTTGATGGTGCAGGTTGTCATAGGCTGATTTGTCCATCTTTTGATGCTACTTGTCCATGTTAGGCTTGGTCTGCCTCTGCCTCTTTTACCTTGTATTTTCCCCTCCAGGATTACTTTTATTAGGCTGTTGTGTCTTTTAACATGGCCCAAAAATTGCATTTGTCTTGTTTGAATTGTGTTCAGTATTTCTCTTTTCATTTTTAGTTATTTTAAGTCTTCATCGTTTGTTTTCTTTTCCTTCCATCCAATTCTACCTATTCTTCTATATATCCACATTTCAAAGGCTTCAATTCTCTGTTCTGTTTTCTTGTCTAATGTCCATGTTTCTGCACCATATAGGAATATTGAGAAAATGTAACATTTTGCGATTCTTAGTTTTAGCCCTGGTGTTATTTGTTTTGATGTTAGAATGTTCTTCATGACATTAAAATTACTTTTTGCCATTCCTATTCTTTTGTTTATTTCAGTTGTACATTTTCAATCACTGGTTATAGTATGTCCAAGTTAGTTGTAGTTCTGAACTGTCTCCAGGTCTATTCCTTCAATTTTGATATCCACTTGTGGGTTTTGAGTATTTTCTTTGTTTATGATCACAGTTTTTGTCTTTTTGATATTCATATCTAGTCCATATTTTTTGCTTATCATGTTTATTTCATTAAGTAATTGTTATAGATCTTTAGGATTTTCTGCTAGTAGTACAGTATCGTCAGCTATCTTAGGTTATTGATTATCTTTCCATTAATTTGTAGGCCTGGCATCTCTGTTTTTAAAGATTTGCTCAGTGTATAGATTGAACAAGCTTGGTGATAGGATGCATCCCTGTCTTACTCCTCTTTTTATATCAATGGGTGTAGAGTTCTCTTTATTATATTTTATTATTGCTGTTTGCTCCCAGTATAGATTACATATTAGTTGTATGTCCATGTCATCTAGATGTATCTCTTTTAGGCATTCTATAAGTTGTTTGTGGTGTACTCTATCAAAAGCTTTGGTGTAGTCTATGAAGCAGGCATATATATTGGTTTGTTTACTTCTGTGTACTTTTTGATTAATGTTCTCATGCAGAATATGGCTTCTTTTGTCCCGCTATTTTTCCTAAATCCAAATTGCTGCTCATCTAATTCAGTATTGATTTTATTCAGAATCCTTCCTTGTATAACTTTTAGCAAGATTTTTGTTACATGGCTCATTAGGCTTATTGTTCTAAAGTTACTGCATTCAACTGCACCATTCTTTTTAGGCAATGCAATGAAAGTTGATGTGTTTAGTTCGTTTGGTATGTATCTTGTGTGGTATATGTCATTGCATATGTCTGTAATCACTTCAACGCCAAAATCTTCTAGTGCCTGTATCATCTCTATCTGTATGTTGTCAGGTCCTGCTGCTTTTTCATTTTTCATTGTTTTTATAGCTTTTTACACCTCAGATTTTAAGATTTTATAGCCTGATGTACATTTTATAACTGGTTTCTTGTCGCTTTGATCATGAAATAGTTCTGTTATATATTCCTGCCATCTATCTATAATATCTTTATTGTCTGTTAGCATTTTTCCTTTTTTGTCTGCAATGCATCCACCTTCTGTGGCTTTTTTATTTTTATTAGTCGTTGTTAGCAACTCTCTCCATATTTAGCTCATCTTGTTAGCAACTCTCTCCATATTTAGCTCATCTTGTTAGCAACTCTCTCCATATTTAGCTCATCTTGTTAGCAACTCTCTCCATATTTAGCTCATCTTGTTAGCAACTCTCCCCATATTTAGTTCATCTTGTTAGCAATTCTCTCCATATTTAGCTCATCTTGTTAGCAACTCTCTCCATATTTAGCTCATCTTGTTAGCAACTCTCTCCATATTTAGCTCATCTTGTTAGCATCTCTCTCCATATTTAGCTCATCTTGTTAGCAACTCTCTCCATATTTAGCTCATCTTGTTAGCAACTCTCTCCATATTTAGTTCATCTTGTTAGCATCTCTCTCCATATTTAGTTCATCTTGTTAGCAACTCTCCCCATATTTAGCTCATCTTGTTAGCAACTCTCTCCATATTTAGCTCATCTTGTTAGCAACTCTCTCCATATTTAGTTCATCTTGTTAGCAACTCTCTCCATATTTAGCTCATCTTGTTAGCAACTCTCTCCATATTTAGTTCATCTTGTTAGCAACTCTCTCCATATTTAGTTCATCTTGTTAGCAACTCTCTCCATATTTAGTTCATCTTGTTAGCAATTATCTCCATATTTAGTTTATCTTGTTAGCAACTCTCTCCATATTTAGCTCATCTTGTTAGCAACTCTCTCCATATTTAGCTCATCTTGTTAGCAACTCTCTCCATATTTAGTTCATCTTGTTAGCAACTCTCTCCATATTTAGTTCATCTTGTTAGCAACTCTCTCCATATTGAGTTCATCTTGTTAGCAATTATCTCCATATTTAGTTCATCTTGTTAGCATCTCTCTCCATATTTAGTTCATCTTGTTAGCATCTCTCTCCATATTTAGTTCATCTTGTTAGCAACTCTCTCCATATTTAGTTCATCTTGTTAGCAACTCTCTCCATATATCTATCTATCTATTGACCTTTCGAGCCGTAGCCGGCCCATAGGGCGTACACCAAGATACACCTTCTCTTATCTGAATTTTTGTTCTAGCAGTTTTCTTTTAAAGATATTTTATCAAATCTTGCCATCTGTCTCTGTTCTGTGCAAGCAGCTCTATCTCATTGAGGGAGCCGAACCCTGCTGCTCTTGCCTCTCTCATCAATGTTCTTCTCAGTGTCTCCCTGGGTCTTCCTCTTTTTCTCTTACCTGTTGTTTCCCTCTCCATATTTAGTTCGCCATTAATTAAATCCTCCTGGCAATTAAAAGGAAAGAAGAAAAAAATATTGTTAACTTTCTATGGAATAAGTCTTTTAAAAATAGTTAACATTTATTAACAGAAGCTCTCTCTCACTCAATCTCACTATCTCTCAGTTTCTCCATATTCATGAGGTTTTATGTTATAATATGGCTTTTCCCCCCATCTATCTATTGACCTTTCAAGCTGTAACCGGCCCATAGGGCGTAGACCAAGATACTTCTTCTCTTATCTAAATTTTTGTTCTAGCAGTTTTCAATTCTTTTAAAGATATTTCATCAAATCTCACCATTTGTCCCTATTCTGTGCAAGCAGCTCTATCTCATTGAGGGAGCTGATTCCAGCTGCTCTTGCCTCTCTCATCAATGTTCTTCTCAGTGTCTCTCTGGGTCTTCCTCTTTTCCTCTTACCTGTTGTTTCCCACATGAGGGCTTGATTTGCTATTCGGTTATTATCTCTTCTCATCACATGTCCAACATATGACCATCGTCTTTTCTTGATTACTGAAGATATTAGTGGTTGATTGGCGATTTCTCTAATTTCCTCGTTTGTTTTGAATTTGTTCCACGCTATACCAAGCATTTTCTTCAGACATTTATTTTCGAATGCATTCAACTTTGTTTCTATGTCTCTTGTTGTTTTCTAGCTTTCACACGCATACGTAAGGGTTGATAGTACATTTGATTTGGATAGTCTAGGTTTTGTGTTTGTGCTGATGAGTTTTGATTTCCACAACTTTTCAAGGCTTCTGAAAGACATTGCTACTTTAGCTATTCTGATTCTAATTTCTTTACTTGTATCTCCTTCTCGATCAATGTGACTTAGACTTTCCCCTATCATTAGAATGAATTTTGCAATCCTCTCTAGGTCTCCATATTGCCCTTCCAAAGAGATGAACAAACTACCAACTACTCTCCCCTTGAAACTGAGGAGGAAATGAACAAGGAAAGGGAAAAATGAAAGGCAGTCATGATCATCTGCAAGCATTTTATCATTTTTAACTTTAATGGAGAATAAAGACACAATGTTGCAGAATTGATAAAATGTCATGCTCCAACCAGGAGAAAGTGAACTCAAATCCCGTAGGGTCAGAAGTTGTTTCCATCGGGGGTGAAATAAAAACCAAGACCTAAAAACCACATGGCGACAACTCTGAACATGTGACCTTTGTTCTCTGGTTCTAGAAGTCTTCTCAGTAGACTCAAGTAACAGGATAATGCTGTAAAGATAGCATTTTTTTAAAATGGAGAAATCACTCCAGGAACCCATGCAGACACCTTTGTTTCTCAGTTATTGTCCGCACACAGACTGCCTCCCTTCTATTAAAAACACCCCCCCCCCCCCATGTGTTATGTGCAGATTGTGGTATTTTTTATTTCCATATTTTGCCCAGGTTTTAAAATTCTCCTGGTTCAATCCCCAGCTGTGACAAATTTTTTTTTGACTGACAAGGCTCCGGGGTTCACCCAGCCTCTAAAAATGGGTACCAAAGAAATTTTTTCTGGGAAGTAAAGGCGGCCTGGTGTGATACAGACCGCATCACCCAAAAATGTGCCGTGGTTATAGAAAAATATGGTCACTAAACACCATATTCCCGATACGCCTAGCAAGGCATGGAGGGAACCTTTACTTATTTACTTTTTAAAAATTCCTTCCTGCTTTAGCTATGCTGCCTCAGATCTCTTTCTTTGTTTCATTTTCTTGATCTACATTACTTCCAAGATATATATATCGTGGTTTACTCTTTCCAAAGCTAGGGATTGAGATTTATATTGCCCTCTGGAATATTGTTATTTTTCTTTGTTTTTGTTTTATCCCTGTCAATTTTAAGTCCTATTTTTTTTTGCCATGGACGATAAGGTCTCAGTAATATTTTGGATCTTGTCACTTAGGTGCAATATATCATCAGAAAAATCTAGATCTTTCAAGTAATTCTTGTCTGACCATTTAATGCCATTATTACCTTTGCAACATTTACCCATTAAGCAATCAACAGTATTTACAAGTAGCAATGGTGATAATATACCTCTCTGTTTGACTCCTGTTTCAATCTGAAACCAATCACTCATTCCTTCCCCTGTGCAAGTATAGCCATCATATATGTCTTTTATAATGTTGGTAATTTTTGGTGGTATTCCGTCATGTTTCAAGATATTCCACAATGGCGATCTATGTCTGCTGTCAAACACTTTTATTTAAAACCAATGAAATTGCAGATTAATGTTTGTTTTCATGTATGTTCTTTTATTAACCTGAGAATGAATATTTGGTCAAGACAGCTTCTCCCCTTTCTGAATCCTGCATCTTCTTCGTCCATAATATCATCTACCATTTTTTTCCATTTTACCTCCGTCACGCCAAGTGGCGTATAGGGAATATGGTGTTAGTGACTATAAATTTTACAGACCTTCGGCACATGATTTTTGGGGTAATGTGGTCGGTATTACGCCCGTGCCGCTTCACTTTCCCAGAAAAAAATCCGGTACCCATTAAAGGCTGGGTGAACCCGGAGGCCGTCGGTTGGGAATCGAACCCTATCCCTTGTCCTTTGTAGTCCAGTTCACTAACCACTGAGCTATCGCGGCTCTCAATATCATCTATCTATCTATCTATCATCCTTTCGAGCCGAAGACGGCACATAGGGCAGAACCACAATCTCAAAAAACAGAAAACTTGCATGCCAAAGTGGCACATATTACAGAGATCACTGCTTCCAAAACTTATGGCTCTGTTTCCATAACAACACTTTTTACAATGACAGCTTGTCAAGCCATCGATCAACTTCCTTAGTCACCTCTTACGACATCTTTTATTCTTTTCAGCATGATTCTACAGAAAATCTTGGAAGCAACTGATAAAAGTGTAATTCCTCTCCAGTTATTGCAACCTTCAAAATTTCCATGAAACATTAGTACTTTAATATTCTTCTTCTTCTGCAACCATGGTTCCTTCAGACTGGGATTCTGAACTCTTTTATTAAAGCTGCTGCCTGTTTCAGTGATTCGGGTGCACCGGAGAGTTTCTCTTCCAGGCAGATGGGTGTGAGCCCCATTGACCTAGCCAGGCCTGTGTACTGGGAGCAACCCTGTAAGTTGTGTTTTGTTGTCATATCATTTTGGGTACAGAGGCATTTTCTGGTCATCATCATCAAGTACCAGGCCTGCTGGCATAGGTGATCATGTCTCTCCACAACTTTCGATCTCGACAGTTATTTATCATTTCTGTTGTTGACCTTCAGCCAAGCCGTTCTCTTAAGCTGTCTGTTATTTTTTGTCTTTGCTTTCCTCTATCTCTTCGTCCCTCAGTTTTCCCAGTTGTTCTGTTCTCTTCTCATTACATAGCCAAAAAGTAATGATTGTTTCTTCCTAATATTGGAAACTGGCTCTCTTTTTGCTTTGGCCTCTTTCGGAACATTTTCATTACTCTTCTTAGCTGTCCATGGTATTTTCAATATTCTTCTGTAAAACCACATTTCTACAGACTCCAGTGATTTTCTTGTCTGTTGTCCTATTGTCCATGATTCGCATCCATATGTTAAGACTGGCTCTACATAACATTTAAGAACTATTTTTCTTGTTTCTATTGTCAAAAATGTATTGCATAGTTTCTTCCTCATTTTTTGGAAAGCTGCTTTTGCCTGAGCCATTCTGCATCTCACCTCTTTTGTACATCTTCCGTCTGAGATTAACAAAGTTCCCAAATATTTAATTTAAAGTATGGAAATACCATTTTCTGGTATTTCCATACTTCAAATATGCAATGGCTTGTTGAGGACCTAAATAACTTGTTACTTGGTCTAAGAAGAACAATCAACAAACTATGATGGTGATTTCTATTGATGATTCCAAATGATGTGTGATCACAGCAATGACTCACCATCAACATTAATAGCTGCCCCAGTGATGTAGCTGCTAGCCGGAGATGCTAGGAATGCACACACTTCAGCGATTTCTGAAAATAAAAGACGTTAATGAACAGTCAGACATCATCATCAGATCACACGTCCTTTGAAGAATGTTGCATTCAAAAACAGCCCCGTCTTAAAGAATCTCTGACTCTAGCCAGGTCTCCCACTTCTTCTACTGTCATGTTCAAGGCTTCTTTGATGTTTTGAAAACACAACTTGAACAGTCCAATCAGACAGCTAGAACTAGTCATGTGATTTCAGTTTTATTTATATTTATTAAAGGCATTCACAAGCTCTAATAAAGGAAACAAGAACACCAGAATAAAAAAAAACAAAATAGATCGATGGATTATTAGAAACACCAGGAAACATAATAGGAGATGCCAAAGAGGATCCATAGTTAAAAAAAAGTAAAGTACCCCCGTCACGCCAAGTGGCGTATAGGGAATATGGTGTTAGCGACCCTATATTTTACAGACCTTCGGCACATGATTTTTGGGGTAATGTGGTCGGTATTACGCCCATGCTGCTTTACTTTCCCAGAAAAAAATCCGGTACCCATTTAAGGCTTGGTGAACCCGGAAGCCGTCGGTTGGGATCGAACCCTACCCCTTGTCCTTGTAGTCCAGTTCACTAACCACTGAGCTATCGCGGCTCCCAGGATCCATAGGCTGCATATTATATCTCCCCTCAATGTTGAAATGCAAACAAGGACGGAAAGAAGAATGGAATCCACAAATGAGAACAGATCAGGTAGGTTTTACTTCAATTCACAAATGTATCAAATATTTTAATTGACATGGCTTAGGAGTTCACAAATATCTGAAAATGGGTACCAGAGGTTTTCTCTGGGAAAGTAGGCAGCCTGTGGATTCTGACCACATCAATGATACATCATAATCTAATCTTGAAGGAGTAGGCATAATGATGACAGACAAAGCTGCAAGAATTTTATAGAATGGGAACCGGTAAAATAGCCGTCTGATACGAACACGATACAAAACAAAACATGGAAGACTTTCAATTATTCAATGTTATGCGCCTACTAACGAAGCTGATGATGAAGTTAAGGATGATTTTTATAACCAACTGCAACAACTTATAAACAAAATACCAAAACACGATCTTTTAATTGTAATGGAGACTTCAACGCCAAAGTAGGACAAGATAACGCAGGAGTGGAACATGTGATGGGGAGAGAAGGCTGTAATACAACAAGTCAGAATGGAGAAAGATTAATAGAATTATGTTTAATAGAAAATTTAGTTATAGGTGGGACATTATTTCCACATAAAAATATCACAAAACAACATGGATATCTCCTGATGATAGAACATCAAATCAAATTGACCACCTATGTATTAAACAACAATTCAGATCATCATTAATAGATGTAAGAGCATACAGAGGTGCTGATGTTAATAGTGACCACAACCTGTGCATTGGGAAAATAAGATTAAAATTTAGAAACCAACAGAAGAGGTCAATTACACATAAAATTGATAGTCATAAACTGAAAGATGAAGCAATAAAGGAAAAGTTTAACATAGAGCTAAGTAATTGTTATTCAGCACTGGTGAAATAGACTTAGATATCAATGAAATGTGGGACTCACAGAGCAAAATACTAATGACAGCAGCAGAAGCAAGTGCTGGACTGAAGAAAATGGAAAAACGAGCTTGGATCTCAGACACCACATGGAAATACATCAAAGAAAGAAGAGAAGCGAAGAGAGCCATGACTAATGTAAAGACAGATCTTGGAAAGGTTCTGGCAAAAGCAACATACAAAGAATTAGACAACAAAGTGAAAAGTTCGGCAAGAAGAGATACAAGAGCTTATATAGACAACTTGGCAGAGAAAGCAGAGACAGCTGCAATTACAGGAGACAGCAGAACTCTTTATACTGTACAAAGATGCTGACAAACACCTATACATCCAGTGGAACACCAATTCTAGACAAATCTGGATTAATGCTAACAACAAGCGCAGACATAAAAGCCCGTTGGGCGGAACACTTCAAAGAAATTCTTAACCGTCCACTACCTCACAGTTTAATAGATTTGAAGCTGAAACACCAGCAGCAGAATTAGATGTAAATTTAGATGACTTCACCTTGAGTGAAATAGAAACCACCTTAAAGCTAATGACCAATAACAAGGCTGCTGGAGAGGATAAGTTAACAGCTGAGATCCTCAAGGCAATTGATAGCCATAATTAATACATCTCCAAAAAATGTTCAACATCATTTGGAAAACAGAGAAGACGCCTCATAAATGGAAAAAAGGAATCATTGTTAAGATCCCAAAAAAGGGCAATCTTAGAGATTGTAACAATTGGAGAGGCGTGACACTTTTGTCAGTTGCCTCAAAATTATTCTGTAAAATCATCCTAAATAGAATAAAGGATTCAATAGATACAGTAATGCGTGAAGAACAGGCTGGGTTTAGAAAAGGGAGAAGCTGTCTTGACCACATTTTCACTCTACGACTTATATTGGAGGAACACATTGAAAAGCAAAAACCTTTTGTACTTAACTTCATCGACTTCAAAAAAGCATTTGATAGTATTCATAGAGATTCTTTTGTGGAAAATTCTGAAGCAATATGGCTTACCATCAAAAATCATAAATATTATCAAAGACATGTATGATGGTTACACATGTGCAGTTCGAACAGAGGAAGGACTGAGCGAATGTTTCCCAATAGAAACTGGGGTTAAACAAGGATGTATTTTATCGCCCTTGTTATTTGGAATTGTTATGGACTTCATAATGAAGAAATGCTGCACTGGTAATAAAGGCATCGAATGGATACAAGGAGACCATTTGGAGGACCTGGACTTTGCTGATGACATAGTTCTCATCAGCAATCAGATAAAAACGATGCAGGAAAACACAAATGAACTATCATCAATAGCCAGCAAAATTGGGCTTGAGGTCAATCATGAAAAGACTAAAGTCATGAAAAGTTTAATTCCAACAAGTGACAAAATATACATGGAAAACAAACCAGTAGAAGAGATCGATCACTTCATCTATCTTGGAAGTCACATTGATCGAGAAGGGGATACGAGCAAAGAAATTAGAATCAGACTGGCTAAAGCAGCAATGTCTTTCAGAAGCCTTGAAAAGTTGTGGAAATCAAAACTCATTAGCACAAACACAAAACTTAGGCTATTCAAATCAAATGTACTATCAAACCTTACGTATGCGTGTGAAAGCTGGAAAAACAACAAGAGATATAGAAACAAAGTTGAACGCATTCGAAAATAAATGTCTAAGGAAAATACTTGGTATAGAATGGAACGAATTCAAAACAAACGAGGAAATTAGAGAAATCGCCAATCAACCACTAATATCTTCAGTAATAAAGAAAAGACGATGGTCATACGTTGGACATGTGATGAGAAGAGATAATAATCGAATAGCAAAGCAAGCCCTCATATGGGAAACAACAGGTAAAAGAAAAAGAGGAAGACCCAGGGAGACACTGAGAAGAACATTGATGAGAGAGGCAAGAGCAGCAGGAATCGGCTCCCTCAATGAGATAGAACTGCTTGCACAGAACAGAGACAGATGGCGAGATTTGATAAAATATCTTTAAAAGAAAACTGCTAGAACAAAAATTCATATAGGAGAAGGTGTATCTTGGTCTACGCCCTATGGGCCGGTTACGGCTCGAAAGGTCAATAGATAGATAGATAGGTAGCATGATGATGATTGTTTCATCGATATTACCATTACTTCTGTTTTCTTACTTTTGAGAACAGGAAAGTGAATGTAGAAGAAATATTTAGAAGATTAGATGAGCACACTTGATGAGAGATCACAACAGTTGGGACTGAAAATAAATAGCGATAAGACCAAAATCAAGAGAATTAATGCAGTTGGCAATAACAGTAGGAGAAATATCTTCACAAGACAAAATTGTATATACATCAAGGCAAAGATATAGAAAAAGATGGAGGAATAGATACCAAAATAAGGACAGAAAAAAGCAAGAGGAGCCTTCATTGTACAAGGAAACATTTGGAACTAAAAAAAAGAGTTAGGTTAAACACAAAAATAAAAATGTTTAAATCCAATGTTAAATCAGTCCTATAATATGGCTGTAAAACATGGAGATCAACAAAAATGATAATCACAAATGAATGCCTTTTCTAGAATAAAAAAGTGGAAATGGCAGGACGAAATCACTAATGTAGAATTATGGAAAAGTACCACTTAAAGATAGGGAGCCGTGATAGTTCAGTGGTTAGTGAATTGGACTACAAAGGACAAGAGATAGGGTTCGATCACACCTGACAGCTTCCAGGTTCACCCAGCCTTAAATAGGCACCAGATTTTTTTCTGGAAAAGTAAAGTGGCACAGGCGTAATACCGACCACATTACCCCAAAAATCATGTGCTGAAGGTCCGTAAAATGTATGGTCACTAACACCATATTCTCTATATGCTACTTGGCGTGACAGGGGTTGTTTACTTTTTTTTTTTTAACCAGTCAAATATCAGTGGACAAGGTGATATGAAGAAGATGGCGCTGGATAGGACACACACTGCGAAAACCAACTGAGAGCATTATAAAACAAGCCCTTTTTTGGAATCCCCAGGGGAGGAGACAAAGGAGAAGACCAAAATATACTTTGAAAAGACAGGTGGTAGCAAAGATGAAGAAGATGGGGAGGACATCATCATCAAGTACCGGGCCTAGTGGCGTAGGTGATCATGTCTCTCCACAACATTCGATCTCGGCAGCTATTTATCATTTCTGTTGTTGTCCTTCTGCCGAGCCATTCTCTTAAGCTGTCTGTTATTTTTTCTCTTTGCTTCCCTCTATCTCTTCGTCCCTCAATTTTTCCAGTTGTTACAATATATTCAAGTTGTTCTCTTCTCATTACATGGCCAAAAAAATGATGATTGTCTCTTCCTAACATTTTGTGGCGATTCATGATTATACAAAGAAATTACGACGGTGGTTTTCTGTTGCCTTCTGTCGGTTTGTTTACGGTTGACTCCGCTAGCCTTTGACTAAAAAGTCTCACCCACAAGGCAGTGGGGTTGTTTTACGTCGGGGTACCCTCCCTTAGCCTTTTACTCTCCCGAGCTTACCTGCAAGGCAGCAGGGCAGCCACAGGTTGTACTGTTTACTGCATACAGTAGCAGGTAAAATTACCCGACCTGACCTAAGGAGAGGGGAGGACATAGAAATATCTTAAAAGAATGGCAAGAAACAGAATGGTCTGGAAAGTGTTTATTGAAGACCTATGCTCCACAAGGAGTTGAAAGGAAAAGAAGAAGAAAAAAGAGATAGTGAAGTGTGTACGATGGAGTGTATATGGGCAAACAAAGCCAGACGTGACTTAGGAATTGTGACTTGGGGGCCTCGGTAGCCTAGTTGGGAAAACCACTCGGCTGGACTACCGACGTTCGGACAACCCGTGTTCGATTCCCGCTGGGAGCAGTGTGAATTTTACTCATGGTTGGAAAAAAAAAATACCCCCACAGTCGACCCAGCCATTGGCAGAAATGGGTACCAGGGTATTATCCTGAGAGGGTGAGGAATGTTGTTTCGCATCTGAGTTTCGATGCTTGAGGCGACACTATACAGAAATATCCAAACATTTCTGGATAGGCGGCCGAGCACATATGGATGTAAACTCACGTGCTAAGACGCCGGTTCGAGTCTCGTACTTTACCTTACCTTACTTAGAAATCAAGGGGATAAATTAGGCGTAATAGGGGGAATTCTGGAGGACTGGTGTAAACATGGGGTGCGATATGTGAGGAGGTACAAGATGGTAGAGTGTCTGACAGGAGTAGTATAAAAGCAGCTATAGTAGTGGTGAGGGTGATGGGTGAGAGCAAGTTCTACCCTGTCAAAGGGGTGATGGGTAGTGGGGGTAAGGGCAGCTTGGTGTAAGGTGTGGAGAACTCATTGGAGAGCTGGTAGAAGAATTGATTTGTAATAGAGGCGCTGGTAGAAGTCAAGCATCAGGTTGGCATTATGTAGGAAATCTTCATCACCCTGGCAAAGGCGATGAAGCCTGAGTAATTGTGAATAGGGTAGAGAGCTCTTGCAAGATGTAGAGGCTTCACCAAGCTTCATTGCCTTTGCCAGGATGATCACATCACATTTGACTCACAGTCATCTACTCACTGGAAGCTTTTGGACCGTGCTTCAGTTAAGTCTCAGTTTAATTTAATATATGTTTTAGCTTACTCATTTTTACATATTATCAATTATTATCCTCCTACATGTAGCAAATCTCCCATTTGTTTACCATTTCATCTAGTATCCGTCTTTTTATTTCTCGTTGATTTACTTGTTCCGTTCATTCTAGATGTAGTAATGTTTGTTCCGCTCATTCCAGATGTAGTATAGAGTTTATCTTTATGTTGTTGTCCATTTGTGCTGTTCTTGTTTTCTGAAGAAGGCCACATGTAGGCCAAAACATCAGTATTTTGTTGTGTTCCTTTTTTGTAAAGCTATCACCATACCTTGTAGGAGTGTACATTACTCCCACTATTTGCTCCTGCTACCAGCTATTTCACAGCACTGCAATTATTTTCCTGTTTTCCCCGAAAGAGCTGAAGAGTAAGTTCAAAATATTCTTAGAGAAGCGAATCAATTCAGAGGAAGAGGTATGTTTACAGCACTTGGAAAAATGACAAATAATCAACAACAGAAAAAGAAAACAAAGAACAATATATGGTCAGAAGCAGGATCGAATCCGTACTCAGTGGCACAGCGCCTTGCCACGAAAAGCCAAACGCTAGGGAACACTGCCAACTCAGCTAACTTTTTTTATTTATTGATCTTTGTTTTTTGTTTTGTTGTTGATTATTTGTCATTTTTTCCGAGTGCTGTAAACATACCTCTTCCTCTGAAATGATTCGCTGATTATCGCCTCGGACGTTTCCCTCTATAATAATATTTATTTATTATTATTTTACTCTATTCTTGGAGATGATAGGTAGAAGCAAAGATGAAGATGATGGGGAAGACATGGAACGATCTTAATAAAATAGCAAGAAACAAAATGGCCTGGGAAGTGTTTGTTGAAGACCTATGCCCTACAGGGAGCCGAAAGGAAGAAAAAAAAAGAATATGAAGAAGAGAAAAGACAAAGTATAAAAATGGTTTTATGGAAATTCACAAACCTTCAGATTTTGCCTTCCTGGCAAGTGGTATTTTGGCCAATAACATTTTCATTATGTGCTCGGGCATTTTCTCTGTCATTGGTGTTTCTACGAACCCTGGCAGGATTGCATTCACTCTAATGTTATACCTTTGTACATGGACAAAAATGTACAAATAATTTAATATTCTCATGTAGGTGAGGATAAACCATAGACAAAAATGTACAAATAATTCAATATTCTCATGTAGGTGAGGATAAACCATAGACAAAAATGTACAAATAATTCAATATTCTCATGTAGGTGAGGATAAACCATGGACAAAAATGTACAAATAATTCAATATTCTCATGTAGGTGAGGATAAACAATCTATGAATATCTAGGATCTGCAGCAACCAACAATGGAGACTGGCAGAAAGAGATCAAAAGAAGATTAGAAATAGCAACACAAAAATTAAATGTCATGAAGAACACATGGCACAACACCAACAAGGCAGTACAATTAAAATTACAGTGGGCATGTATCTTTCTGAAAGCAAAATATAGTTGTGAATAATGGACAATCTCACAAACAACAAAGAAGAAAATCAATTTACTCAGAACAAAATGTTACAGAAAAATCCTTAAGATATCTTAAATAATGAAAAAAGAACAATGAAGACATATTAAAAGTTCTAAACATTAGAAATAACTGGTTTATAAACTCCATTCTACAGAAGAGATTAAAATACTATGGCCATGTCAATAGGCACAGCAAGGCTATAAAGAACAATAATGGAATACATGGTTCCTGGATTATGGGACGGGGGAGACCAAAACGACAGTGGTTTCAAGACATCAAAGAGACATTGAACATGACAACATAAGAAGCTGGAGATCTGGCTACAGACAGAGATTCTTTCAGATAGCTGTGATGAGTGCAATGTTCTGTGGGAGATCTGGCTACAGACAGAGATTCTTTCAGATAGCTGTGATGAGTGCAATGTTCTGTGGGAGATCTGGCTACAGACAGAGATTCTTTCAGATAGCTGTGATGAGTGCAATGTTCTGTGGGAGATCTGGCTACAGACAGAGATTCTTTCAGATAGCTGTGATGAGTGCAATGTTCTGTGGGAGATCTGGCTACAGACAGAGATTCTTTCAGATAGCTGTGATGAGTGCAATGTTCTGTGGGAGATCTGGCTACAGACAGAGATTCTTTCAGAAGGCTGTGATGAGTGCAACATTCTGTGGGAGATAAAGATTCTTTCAGAAGGCTGTGATGAGTGCAACAGTCTGCAAAGAATATTTTTTTTTTTTGCGTTCGCCAGCTTTTACCTCTGACGAAGTCCCTAGAGACTAGGAACTGAATTTTGCAAGTTCAATCTATTTTTCTCTGGCAGCCGTGTGCACAAGGGTCCCTCGCCGCACAGGCAGATAACTCCATCTTCGGAGGTTCTCATATTTTTTCTGTCGTTGAGTAATTGACATTTCAAGCCGGGCCTCGCTGCTGAGACCAGGGGTGGTTGCCGCAGAGAGAAATCATAAATTAAAAATTCCAACTGATGCAGCTGAGATTTGAACCCACAACCTCTCTGTCTCAAGGCCGGCAAATTGCCTCGAGACCAACCAGCACCCCCTCCCCCCGCAAAGGATATGTGACCTGATGATGAGGACCAATAAAATGATGAGTTAAAAGAAAAAAAAAGTAAAGAGCCCCATCACGCCAAGTGGGGAATATGGTGTTAGTGACCATAATTTTTACAGACCTTCAACACATGATTTTTGGGGTAATGTGGTCGGTATTACGCCCATGCCGCTTTACTTTCCCAGAAAAAAATCAGGTACCAATTTAAGACTGGGTGAACCCAGAAGCTGCTCTAGTCCTTTGTGGTCCAGTTCACTAACCACTGAGCTTTCACGGTTCCCTATGAGCTATGAGAGTTTAAAATAAAATTAAAAGATACAATGAAGAAATCAACAAATCTTGGCATACCCCAGCTCAGATAGTCTTTTTCCATGATCTATCAGATCTGAGACTATACAAGAGCATAACTCCATAGGTGATGTTACTCTTAACATATTCTTTATCAAGAGGTTTAACACAAAGTGGCATGGCAGTTTATCGCAATATTTTTATATTTGAAATTCTTCTTTCTTTACCCCCGTCACGCCAAGTGGCATATAGGGAATATGGTGTTAGTGACAATAAAATTTTACAGACCTTCGGCACATGATTTTTGGGGTAATGTGGTCGGTATTACGCCCGTGCTGCTTTACTTTCCCAGAAAAAAATCCGGTACCCATTAAAGGCTGGGTGAACCCGGAAGCCGTCGGTTGGGATCGAATTCTACCTCTTGTCCTTTGTAGTCCAGTTCACTAACCACTGAGCTATCGCGGCTCCCTATATTTGAAATTAACGACAAGAAAATAAATGAAAATTGATCTAAAACACGGTTTGTTCCGATAATTTGCTCAGGAAGTTGGAATGAGGTTAAATAAGAGAATTGCATGGATTTCATGAAAATAATTGTGGAAACTAGCTCCCGGTTTTCTCGCTTCGGTAACTAGAGCAGTAATTTGCAGCTCCTGTACAGAATGTAGCACATGATGTCCCCTACCGAACGAGGGTATTCTATTGGAATCCCTCTCTTAACTCTTTCTGTACGGAAGCTTTCTATCAAAGCAATGGAAGAGATTTCAGGGTCAAAATTTTTCATGATTTTAAGAATCAATCTACATATTTATATTTATCTAACATATAATATTTTATAATATATGAAATTTTGGATAATTGAACAAGGAATTAGATTTCACCAATATCAAGATGTTACAAGACATGTAAAAGGAATATGGTTTGATAACGATTCACACTAATCAAATTGAGAGTGGCACACTGTGCACCAAACCGATTTCAGCCGCGTACATTTTGTTGCACAGTGTGGCGAAACGTACGGAAAGAGTTAACGTTGTCGTGAATTCTGTAATTGGCGATCAATGATTACACAAAGAATTTACGACAGTGGTTTTATTAAATGTTACGTAGAGCCAGTCTTAACATATAGATATGAATCATGGATAACAGACAAGAAAATCCGTGGAAGCTGTTGAAATGTGGTTTTACAGAAGAATGTTGAGAATACCATGGACAGCTAAGAATAGCAATGAAAACATTCTGAAAAAGGCCAAAGCAAAAAGAGAGCTAATTTCCAATATTAGGAAGAAACAATCATCATTTTTTTGGCCATGTAATGAGAAGGAACAGCTGGAATATATTGTAACAACTGGGAAAATTGAGGGAACTTGATGATGTACAGAATGTGTTAAGTTAAGACTTCGAGCTCTGAGATCTGACCAGTAAAAGATCCACATAACTTATGGATCCCAGGTTGTGCAACAGAGTTTATGTACGTGGGTCTGGGTTCCACTTGGTGGTTTTAAGTTTTCAAGGAGAAGATCAAAGCACCTATGGGTGTGCCAGGAGTGCAGAGATGATGATCCTAACATAACATTGACAGATATAAAAGGTTGAGGTAAAGCTATCCCGTTATATGATTTACTTTGATGAGAAATGTAGTCACCACGTTTTTTGGAAGCATCTTCCAGAAAAGTGTGGCCAGTGCTTCATACTTGGATATCTTGTTTCATTAAATTGCATGTTCTGACTCGCACCTCAAAAAAAAATAAAGCCTACCCATTTAACTGAATTTTATGACTGATTGAGTCTAGCCGCTTAAGTGGATCTTATGACTGATTGAGTCTAGCCGCTTAAGTGGATCTTATGATTGATTGAGTCTAGCCGCTTAAGTGGATCTTATGATTGATTGAGTCTAGTCGCTTAAGTGGATCTTATGATTGATTGAGTCTAGCCGCTTAAGTGGATCTTATGACTGATTGAGTCTAGTCACTTCTATGGATTTTATGATTAATTGAATCTAGTCGCTTCATTAGTCTAAGACAGACTCAGAGTAGAAGGAAATAATACAAAGGCATGATATGACAACAGTTGAAACTATGAGAAAAGACAGCACCTAAGACAGACTCGAGTAAGATAGAAGGAAATATCACAAAAGTATGATAAAACAACTGAAACTACGAAAAAAGACAGTGTCTAAGACAGACTAAAGTAAGATAGAAGGAAATATCACAAAAGTATGATAAGACAACAGCTGAAATTATGAGAAAAGACAGAGTCTAAGACAGACTCAGAGTAAGATGGAAGCAAATAAAAAAAATATTACGAAGGCATCAATTGACAAAGTTGTGGCAACGTGAGAAAGAAAAATTAGAACTTTCAATCTTTCTTGGTTCCTGAAAGATCTCAAAAGAATAAGACAAAGAAGAAGACACAAAAAGCAACTTTAAAGAACAAAGTCAAAAATCCTACCTGGCAAGCTCCTTTGCTGCAGACATTGTGAAACCTATCACTCCAGCTTTTGATGCTGCATAGTTGGTCTGTCCTATATTTCCTGTCTGAAAGGTAGTGAAGTAGTTAGCATCGAATACAACAGAATGTAACATTTAGAATTTACAGTGACAACTGAGAGTCCATGGAAATTCACAACAAAGAAGTGTCAAGGTCATGAACAAGGTCTCTCCACCCATCCCTATTCTTGGATATTTTCTTTACTTCTCTCCAGTCTAGGTCACAGACAAGGTCTCTCCATCCATCCCTATTCTTGGATATTTTCTCTCCAGTCTAGGTCACAGACAAGGTCTCTCCATCCATCCCTATTCTTGGATATTTTCTCTACTTCTCTCCAGTCTAGGTCACAGACAAGGTCTCTCCATCCATCCCTATTCTTGGATATTTTCTCTCCAGTCTAGGTCACAGACAAGGTCTCTCCATCCATCCCTATTCTTGGATATTTTCTCTACTTCTCTCCAGTCTAGGTCACAGACAAGGTCTCTCCATCCATCCCTATTCTTGGATATTTTCTCTACTTCTCTCCAGTCTAGGTCACAGACAAGGTCTCTCCATCCATCCCTATTCTTGGATATTTTCTCTCCAGTCTAGGTCACAGACAAGGTCTCTCCATCCATCCCTATTCTTGGATATTTTCTCTCCAGTCTAGGTCACAGACAAGGTCTCTCCATCCATCCCTATTCTTGGATATTTTCTCTACTTCTCTCCAGTCTAGGTCACAGACAAGGTCTCTCCATCCATCCCTATTCTTGGATATTTTCTCTACTTCTCTCCAGTCTAGGTCACAGACAAGGTCTCTCCATCCATCCCTATTCTTGGATATTTTCTTTACTTCTCTCCAGTCTAGGTCACAGACAAGGTCTCTCCATCCATCCCTATTCTTGGATATTTTCTCTACTTCTCTCCAGTCTAGTCCATGGTCAAGGTCTCTCCATCCATCCCTATTCTTGGATATTTTCTCTACTTCTCTCCAGACTAGTCCATGGACGAGGTCTCTCCATCCATCCCTATTCTTGGATATTTTCTCTATTTCTCTCCAGACTAGTCCATGGACAAGGTCTCTCCATCCATCCCTATTCTTGGATATTTTCTCTACTTCTCTCCAGTCTAGGTCACAGACAAGGTCTCTCCATCCATCCTCATTCTTGGATATTTTCTCTACTTCTCTCCAGTCTAGGTCACAGACAAGGTCTCTCCATCCATCCATATTCTTGGATATTTTCTCTACTTCTCTCCAGTCTAGGTCACAGACAAGGTCTCTCCATCCATCCCTAATCTTGGACATTCTCTTATTTCAATATTAGTCTTGAATTCATTCCATTGTAGAGTACTTTTCTTATGCATTTTTCTTCAAAAGCATTTAGTTTTCTCTCAATCTCTTTGATGTTTTCCAGCTTTTCACATGCATAGGTAAGTGTTGATAATACGTTTGAGTTGAATATTCTAAGTTTGGTTTTCTTACACAGTATTTTCAATTTCCGCATTTTGTCCAGGTTTTTAAAATACTAATATATACTAATATATACTAATAACAAAAATAAACAGGACAAATCTGAAACAAGTGCAACGTCTGAAATACTTGGGCATAATAATAACATCAGATGGAAGATGCACCAAAGAAATAAAAAGCAGAATAGCTCAGGCCAAAATAGCATTTCAGAAAATGAAAAATATCTTATGCAACAAATCTATGTCAATAGAAATGAGAAAAAGAGTTCATTGGTGCTATATAGAACCAATTCTGACCTATGGAAGTGAAAGATGGACAGTAGACAAACAAATGAAAAGACGATTAGAGGCCACAGAGATCTCAGAAGAATGTTGAAAGTTCCCTGGACAGCTAAAAAGACTAATGAGGAAATTCTCAAAGAGGCCAACACAAAAAGGGAGCTCCTAAAAACATCAGAAAGAAACAATCAACATTTTTCAGGCACATCATGAGAAAAGGAAAGTTGGAATACTTGGTTACAACTGGTAAAATAAAAGGAAAGAGAGATTGTGGATGACAAAGAGAGAAAATACTGGATAGCTTGGTGCCATGGCATGGAAAACAGTCAACAGCAGAACTGATACGATGCACTGTGGATAGAAGATTGTGGAAGGACATGATCGCCTACGCAAACCGGTATGGCACATGATGATGATGATGAAGAATATATACTAATATATACTAATTAATATATACTAATATATACTAATACATACTAATATATACTAATATATACTAATATATACTAATACATACTAATATATACTAATATATACTAATACATACTAATATATACTAATATATACTAATATATACTATAATATATACATATATATATATAATATATACTAATACATACTAATACATACTAATATATACTAATATATACTAATACATACTAATATATACTAATATATACTAATACATACTAATATATACATATATATATACTAATATATACTAATATATACTAATATATACTAATATATACTAATATATACTAATACATACTAATATATACTAATACATACTAATATTTTCTAATATATACTAATATATACTAATATATACTAATACATACTAATATTTTCTAATATATACTAATATATACTAATCTTCTTCTTCTTTTCTCTTTCACTGATACCTAAAAGGTGTCGTGGTTTATATCATTTGTTGTTCTTGTGCTGCTCGAATTGTCTGAATTAGTGATTTTCCTTTGTTGTTACATGTCTCTGTCACTGCATCTATCCATCTTCTTCTGGGTCTTCCTCTTGGTCTTTTCCATGCATTCTCGAGAAGAACGCCCTTGATGGTGATTGGTGAGGATTCATTCTGACCAGGTGGCCAAACCATTTAAGTTGTTGTTGTTCTATATATTCTTGGCAGGGTTTTGTTCCTACCATTTTTCTTATGGTTTCATTTGGTATTCTATCTCTTCTTGTGTTGATATATACTAATACATACTAATATATACTAATACATACTAATATTTTCTAATATATACTAATATATACTAATACATACTAATATTTTCTAATATATACTAATATATACTAATATATACTAATATGTACTAATATATACTAATATATTACGAAACATTTAAAATGGGGACATTACTCATTACCCTTCCTATGATACTTGAAACATTCACGATGGAGCCATTGTTCACTTGATGTTTCACCATTGCCCGTCCTACTGCCTGGTTTACAAGGAAGGTTCCCTGGAATTATTTTGTTTCAAAACGTTAACAAAAGTTACAGATCTAAGCAGTAACATTAGATCAAAGGCTGACAAGTATCGGCATGTTAACATTAATTACAGAAAAAGATAAGACTATCCTTACGTCATATAGTACCATTGCTGATGTATGTGGGGGGGCTCACAACAGAACCAGAGGGATAAAGACCGCTTGGTCAAAGCAGTCGCCATGACGTGTGAGACTCAGGATTTTTATTTAATTACAGAGTTAATACATTCTTCTTTCTTCTTCTTCTTCTATCTTTCCTCCATTGCCGTTGGCGTCAAGGGAGATACAATCTGCGATTCTTTGCTCTTCTGTTGGTCTCTTCCGGTGTTATCCCTCTTAGTGACTCTAGTATTCCCTTTATCCATCTTTTTCTCGGTCTTCCTCTTAATCTGGCGTTTTCGTAGCGTTTGTTTATGGCTCTTTGAGTCATTGTTAGTTCTTTTTGTCTTGTTATGTGGCCGAACCAATTTATCTGTTGTTTCTTTATGTATTCGATGGCTGGTTCAATTTCGAGTTTCTTCCTCAAGTCGGTGTTTCTTACTCTGTCCCTTAAGCTGTTTCCTATCATTCTTCTGACACATTTCATTTCGGTGGTCGTTATCTTTCTTCTTTAATGTTAATAGATTATATTATTAATTATAGAGAGTAGCGGAAACTCAAAGCCTATCTATCTATTGTCCTGTATAGCTGAAGGCGGCACATAGGGTAAAAGTTTTAAACTGTTGTATCCAACAATCTTTCAACTGTCATAATTTGCATATAACCTACATTGTATCTTGCCACATGGCTCTATCCTGAGTTGCTCAATCTCAGTGAAGGAGCAGGTGCCTGCTGTTGTTGCTTCAAGCTTTAATGTATTTCTTAGTGTTTTTCTAGGTCGGTCTCTTTTTCTTTTACCCTCTGGTTTCCATTTGAGGGCCTGCTTTGAGACTCTTTTGTTGTCCCTTCTCATCACATGGTCAACATATGGCCACCTTCTCCTGATTAGATATGATATTTTTGACGCTTTATTATTTCTCTTATGTCTGTACTAGTCTTGAACTCTTTCCATGGTATACAACGTATTTTCCTCAGGCATTTATTTTCAAATACATCCAGTTTATTTTCTATTTCTTTTGTTGTTTTCCAGCTCTTGCATTCTTAAGTAGGGGTGGATAATACATTTGATTTGAAAATCCTGAGCTTTGATTTTCTTTCTCTCTCTCTCTCTCTCTGCGATCAAGACTCAATCAGAGTAGGATTCCAGACTCTCTCATGAAGTCAGCTGTCTGTTTAAGTGAGTCGATTGCCCCATATAGTTACCTGTTAAAACGTTGCACTGTGTTCTGCGCCAGTGGCCCAGTGCATCTAATTTCAGCCAGCATTTTATTCAGGTTTGCTTTCCTTAGCCTTTGATTGTCCCCAATCTTCCTGCAAGGCAGCAGATTGTCTTTTCTGTAGGGGGATTCTGCCCTTAGATGGTCGGCCCTCCCAGGTTTACGAGCACCATCTGCCTGACCTTGATGTAGTTTTGATTTTGAGCTTAGTAATTTTGAGTACCATATTCTATCAACGTTTATGAAACTCTAATCAAGGCTGATCAATATGACAAGTTAACATAAATTACAGCAAAAAGTAGTGACACTGGAACAAGGCTGAACACTTGTACAATATTAAACACTCGTCTTCTCCCATTTCAGATCTCCAGAACGTCATACCCTTGAGAACTTCCAGGTTTCTAGCATCATCTCATGCTCCTCTGATACCAACAGCCAGTTTGCTTTGGAGAACCAACTCATAACCCATTTTAGCACTTTCAATTAGAGAGATTAAAAACTCTTTAAACTTCTTCCTTTAATCACTGGCTTAGTTCTATAAACTTCATCACCACTATCTCCTTAGTTCCATAAACTTCACCACCACCATCTCCTTAGTTCCATAAACTTCACCACCACCATCTCCTTAGTTCCATAAACTTCACCACCACCATCTCCTTAGTTCCATAAACTTCACCACCACCATCTCCTTAGTTCCATAAACTTCACCACCACCATCTCCTTAGTTCCATAAACTTCACCACCACCATCTCCTTAGTTCCATAAACTTCACCACCACCATCTCCTTAGTTCCATAAACTTCACCACCACCATCTCCTTAGTTCCATAAACTTCACCACCACCATCTCCTTAGTTCCATAAACTTCACCACCACCATCTCCTTAGTTCCATAAACTTCACCACCACCATCTCCTTAGTTCCATAAACTTCACCACCACCATCTCCTTAGTTCCATAAACTTCACCACCACCATCTCCTTAGTTCCATAAACTTCACCACTACCATCTCCTTAGTTCCATAAACTTCACCACCACCATCTCCTTAGTTCCATAAACTTCACCACCACCATCTCCTTAGTTCCATAAACTTCACCACCACCATCTCCTTAGTTCCATAAACTCACCACTGCCTCCTCAAGCTTCATTACCTCATTCTCCTCTCACCTTTTAAAGGGTTTTATTGGCATGCCATACATTTTAAAATGACACTGACAGCATCTTCATTATAAAAACTGTCATTAATGATGTACCTCAACTACAAACTAACATTAAAAACATGTTACACCGTTAAATTTACAGAGGGTATTACACAACAGGCCCTTTTTTGGAATCTCCAGGGGAAAAGACAAAGAGGAAGACCAAGGAATTCTTGGATAGAAGCAGAGATGAAGATGATGGCGAAGACATGGAATGATCTTAACAGAATGGCAAGAAACAGAACGACTTGGAAAGTGTTTGTTGAAGACCTATGCTCCACAAGGAGCTGAGAGGTAGAAGAAGAGACACCTTTAAATTGATGTTAATGACATTCATAACATTTAAATTGACATTAATGACACTTTCACTTTTAAATTGGCATTAATGACACCTATAACATATAAATTTACACCAATGACACTTGTCACTTTTAAATTAACATTAATAACACATGTAACATTTAAAATGTCATCAAAAACACTTTTCACTTTTAAATTGACAAAACATTTCTCACTTTGAAATTGACAAAACATTTCTCACTTTAAATTAACAAAACATTTCTCACTTTAAATTAACAAAACATTTCTCACTTTAAATTAACAAAACATTTCTCACTTTAAATTGACAAAAAATTTCTCACTTTAAATTAACAAAACATTTCTCACTTTAAATTAACAAAAAAATTCTCACTTTAAATTAACAAAAAATTTCTCACTTTAAATTAACAAAACATTTATCACTTTAAATTAACAAAACATTTCTCACTTTAAATTGACAAAACATTTCTCACTTTGAAATTGACAAAACATTTCTCACTTTGAAATTGACAAAACATTTCTCACTTTGAAATTGACAAAACATTTCTCACTTTAAATTAACAAAACATTTCTCACTTTAAATTAACAAAACATTTCTCACTTTAAATTAACAAAACATTTCTCACTTTAAATTAACAAAACATTTCTCACTTTAAATTAACAAAACATTTCTCACTTTAAATTGACAAAAAATTTCTCACTTTAAATTAACAAAACATTTCTCACTTTAAATTAACAAAAATTTCTCACTTTAAATTAACAAAAAATTTCTCACTTTGAAATTGACAAAACATTTCTCACTTTGAAATTGACAAAACATTTCTCACTTTAAATTAACAAAACATTTCTCACTTTAAATTAACAAAACATTTCTCACTTTAAATTAACAAAACATTTCTCACTTTAAATTAACAAAACATTTCTCACTTTAAATTAACAAAACATTTCTCACTTTAAATTAACATTTATGGTATGTCTTGGCTACAAATGACATTAATGGCATGTCCCACCTTAAAATAGAGAATAGTGACTATCTCACCTTTAGATTGACATTAATGACACTTCTCAACTTTAGATTGACATTAATGACACTTCTCACCTTTAGATTGACATTAATGACACATCTCACCTTTAGATTGACATTAATGACACTTCTCACCTTTAAATTGACATTAATGACACTTCTCAACTTTAGATTGACATTAATGACACCTCACCTTTAGATTGACATTAATGACACATCTCACCTTTAGATTGACATTAATGACACTTCTCACCTTTAAATTGACATTAATGACACATCTCACCTTTAGATTGACATTAATGATACTTCTCACTTTAGATTGACATTAATGACACTTCTCACCTTTAGATTGACATTAATGACACATCTCACCTTTAGATTGACATTAATGACACTTCTCACCTTTAGATTGACATTAATGACACTTCTCACCTTTAGAATGACATTAATGACACTTCTCACCTTTATATTGACATTAATGACACATCTCACCTTTAGATTGACATTAATGACACTTCTCACCTTTAGATTGACATTAATGACACATCTCATCTTTAGATTGACATTAATGACACATCTCACCTTTAGATTGACATTAATGACAATTCTCACCTTTAGATTGACATTAATGACAAGATCAAAACTCTCTTCATCAAGTTTCAGCAGAAAATTATCTCTAGTAATGCCAGCAGCATGAACAGCAATGGACGGAACATTCTTGAAGTTTTGTTCAATATGTTTCAGCAAATCTGTCACCTCTGTGGCAGAGCCAACATTTGTTGCATAGGCGGCATGTTGTGCAGCTACATAGGAAGAAATGAACAATTTAACACTGCAAGTATAAATCTCTCTCTCTCTCTCTCTCTCTCTCTCTCTCTATATGCGATCAGGACTCAATCAGAGTAGGATTCCAGACTCTCACATGAAGTCAGCTGTCAGGTTAAGTGTGTTGATCGCCCCCACAGACAGAACATCACATTTAGAGTCTGCCAGATCCACTCTGACTGAACACCCATTAAAACATTGCACTGTGTTCTGCGCCAGTGGCCCAGTGCATTCGATTTCAGCCAGCATTTTATTCAGGTTTGCTTTCCTTAGCCTTTGATTGTCCCCAATCTTCCTGCAAGGCAGCAGATTGTCTTTTCTGTAGGGGGATTCTGCCCTTAGATGGTTTGCCTTCCCAGGTTTACGAGCACCATCTGCCCGAGTCACTAGAGGTGACTAACACAGACATGCACACACAAAGATATTATAATTAGTATAAATGTCATTCAGTTGGAAGTTAGATTTTTTTTGTCTTTTTGTTTTGGCATTTGACAGCTTTTACCACTGACGAAGTCCCTACTGAATTTTACATGTTAATCCATTTTTCCCTGGCAGCCTTGTGCACAGGGGCCCCTTGTTGCACAGGCAGATAACTCTGTCTTCGGAGGTACTCATATTTTTTCCATCCATAAGTAATTGACATTTCAAGCCGGGCCTCGTTTACATATAGGGAAACCAGCAATGGTTGCTGCAGAGAGAAATCATAAATAAAAATCCAAACTGGTGCAGCCGGGATTTGAACCCAGAACCTCTCTGCCTCGAGACCAACCAATCCCCCAAGTAATTCAGATAAATTGTATTAAAAATCATGTATATGACCTATATTATTTGATTTTGTTCACCAGATTACTAAAGCAATAGTTAGACTTCTTCATCATCCGACCTTGAAAGAACGTTAGTAAGTAAAAAGTAAAGTACCCCGGTCACGCCAAGTGGCGTATAGGAAATATGGTGTTAGTGACCATAAATTTTACAGACCTTCAGCACATGATTTTTGGGGTAATGTGGTCGGTATTATGCCAGTGCCGCTTCACTTTCCATAAAAAAAAATCAGGTACCCATTAAAGGCTGGGTGAACCTGGAAGCCATCGGTTGGGATCGAACCTTACCTCTTGTCCTTTGTAGTCCAGTTCACTAGCCACTGAGCTATCGCGACTCGGAAAGAACGTTAAGTGGACGTGAATACGTTGTAAATGCGTTGTTGTCACTGTAGAACTGTGATATTCGAACCATTCACCCAGCACATCTGACTGCAGTACAGCATTTTTAAGTACCAGGCTTGCCTTCCCTCTCAGTCCCTACTCACTTTGCCAGACTAGACTGGTTAGTTGTTTCTGGGGGCACCTCAAAGAGGTGGAGTAAGATCTGGGTAGTTCTGGTTCAATGATTCTGGTACAAGCTGTCAGCTATGCTTTCCTGGCAGCTTTCAACTCTATTGAAGTTACGCACCTGACTGCTCTAAGCTCTATTGGAGATAAGCACCTGATAGCTTTCAACTCTATTGAAGATAAACACCTGACAGCTTTCAACTCTATTGAAGATAAACACCTGACAGCTTTCAACTCTATTGAAAATAAGCACCTGACAGCTTTCAACTTTATTGGAGATAAGCACCTGATAGCTTTCAACTCTATTGAAGATAAACACCTGACAGCTCTAAGCTCTATTGAAAATAAGCACCTGACAGCTTTCAACTCTATTGAAGATATAAACTTGACAGATTTCAACTCTATTGAAAATAAGCACCTAACAACTTTCAACTCTAATGAAAATAAACACCTGACAACTTTAAACTCTATTGAAGATAAACACCTGACAGCTTTCAACTCTATTGAAGATATAAACTTGACAGATTTCAACTCTAATGAAGATATAAACTTGACAGATTTCAACTCTATTGAAAATAAGCACCTAACAATTTTCAACTCTATTGAAAATAAGCACCTGACAGCTTTCAACTCTATTGAAGATAAACACCTGACAACTTTCAACTCTACTGAAGATAAACACCTGACAACTTTAAACTCTATTGAAGATAAACACCTGACAACTTTCAACTCTATTGAAAATAAGCACCTGACAGCTTTCAACTATTTTGAAGATAAGCACAAATATAAAATATATAAAATATTAAATACAATTTGAGGCCATGAGTAGAGCTACCAAGAACTTGTAAAATAAACACAAAATGGAATTAAGTAGCTAAACTAATAGAGAGATGAGACAAGCTATGATGTTTTGGCAAAAGTTGATGAAGGATGTACCTGATGAAATCATCATCATCATCATCATCAAGTGCCATCTCCGCAACGAAGGTTGGCTACTATGGATCGCCATTTCACTCTGTTTCTTGCTTTGATGGTGCAGGTTGTCATAGATTGCCTGTCCATCTTTTCATGTTACTCGTCCATGTTAGTCTTGGTCTGCCTCTGCCTCTTTTACCTTGTATTTTCCCATTCAATATAACTTTTAATAGGCTGTTGTGTCTTTTAATGTGTCCCACAAATTCATTTGTCTTGTCTTAATTGTATTTAGTAGTTCTCTTTTTATTTTTAGTTGTTTTAAAACTTCATTGTTTGTTTTCTTTTCTTTCCATCCAATTCTACCTATTCTTCTGTAAATCCACACTTTAAAGGCTTCAATTTCTGTTCTGTTTTCTTATGTCCATGTTTCTGCACCATACAGGAATATTGAGAAGATATAACATTCTGCTATTCTTAGTTTCAGCCCTGCTGTTATTTGTTTTGTTGTTAATATATTTTTCATGGCATAAAATTACCTGATGAAAGCTTTTGTCAAAATGTTCTAGTTTGCCTCATCTCTCTATTAGTTTAGCTGCTGAACTCTTGCCATGCATTTCAACTTTTTTCTCAGAGGCCATCACAAAAATGTAAGCTCCTAAAATACATCAGAAAGAAACAATCAACATTTTTCGGGCACATCATGAGAACAGAAAATTTGGAATACTTGGTTACAACTGGCAAAATACAGGGAAAGAGAGATAATGGACGACAAAAAGAGAAAATACTAGATAGCTTGGTGATACGGCATGGAAAACAGTCAACAACAGAATTAATACAATGCACTGTGGATAAAAAAAGACAAGAGGTAGGGTTCGATCCCAACCGACTGCTTCCGGTTCACCCAGCCTTTAATGGGCACCGGATTTTTTTCTGGGAAAGTAAAGCGGCACGGGCGTAATACTGGCCACATTACCCCAAAAATCATGTACCAAAGATCTGTAAAATCTATGGTCACTAACACCATATTCCGTATAGGCCACTTGGCATGAAAGGGGTACTTTATTTTTTTATTTATTTTTTACTGTGGATAAAAAACGGTAAGGGCGTAATACCGACCACATTATCTCAAAAAATCATGTGCCGAAGATCTATAAAAATTATGGTCACTAACACCATATTCCCAATATGCCAGTTGGCAGGATGAGACTCTTTACTTTACTTTACTGTGGATTGAAGATTGTGGAAGGACATGATTGCCTACGCCAACCGGTATCGCACATAATGACGATATATCATCTTGGTATTCTTCTTCTTCCTCTTTTCTCTTTCACTGATACCTAAAAGGTGTCGTGGTTATATCATTTGTCGTTCTTGTGCTGCTCGAATTGTCTGAATTAGTGATTTTCCTTTGTCTCTATCCATCTTCTTCTGGGTCTTCCTCTTGGTCTTTTTCCATGCATTCTTGAGAAGAACGCCCTTGATGGTGATTGGTAAGGTTTCATTCTGACCAGGTGGCCAAACCATTTAAGTTGTTGTTGTTCTATATATTCTTGGCAGGGTTTTGTTCCTACTATTTTTCTTATGGTTTCATTTGGTATTCTATCTCTTCTTGTGTTGTTTGTTACTTTTCTCAAGCAACGCATCTCACAATTATTGATCTTTCTTAAATGTGATTTAGAAAGGGTCCATGTTTGACTTTCATAGCACAAAATTGGTATGAAGATGCTATTTATCATTTGTTCTTTAGCTGGCATAGAAATGTTTGAATGTCTTAGCAATGGTGAAAGCTGGTATGTGACAGCATTTGCTTTTTGTATTCTCATGTCAATTTCTCTGTCTAGTCTTGGTATTGGTGAAATCTAATTCCTATTTCAATTATCTACAAATTCATATATAATATGTTACATGTTAGATAAATATAAATATGTAGATTGATTTTTTAAACCATGAAATATTTTGTCTCTGAAATCTCTTCTGTTGCGTTGATAAAAAGCTTCCATACTGAAAGAGTTAATACCATTTTGTATTTATCTTAGCTCTGCTCCTGAATGTTGCTTTAGTCCCCTGACCTATATTAGTAGTGTGTGTCTAGTATGCGGTGGCTGTGACTTTGAACAACCAATAGATGGCGCTAGCACACATGCACCATAGACAACTTGTACAGCTATCAGCAAAGTAAGAAGCGAACAGTTTAAAAGTGTATCATTATTTATATAACTGTATTAATGAGTAGCATTAGCCTGTCACCAGCTCAGTGGTTAGTGAACTGGACTACAAAGGAAACGAGCTAGGGTTCGATCCCAACCGATGGCTTCCGGTTCACCCAGCCTTTAATGGGTACCGGTTTTTTTTCTAGGAAAGTAAAATGGCACAGGCATAATACCAACCACATTACCCCAAAAATCATGTACTGAAAGTCTGTAAAATTTATGGTCACTAACACCATATTTCCTATATGCCACTTAGCGTGACGGGGGTACTTTACTTTTTACTTTTATTAGCCTGTCACCAAAGAGATAGCAATATCTGAGAAAGTGCTTGGAGTGACCAGAAAAGATATAATTTAGAAATTATATTATTAGAGAATGAGTAGGCACTGAACCAATAAAATAAAAGTAACGAGCCCCCGTCATGCCAAGTGGCGTATAGGAAATATGGTGTTAGTGACCATAATTTTTATATACCTTCTGCACCTGATTTTTGGGGTAATTACGCCTGTTGTATCGACAAGAAAATCACTGGAGTCTGTAGAAATGTGGTTTTACAGAAGAATGTTGAGAATACCATGGACAGCTAAGAAGAGTAATGAAAATGTTCTGAAAGAGGTCAAAGCAAAAAGAGAGCTAATTTCCAATATTAAGAAGAAACAATCATCATTTTTTGGCCATGTAATGAGAAGAGAACAACTGGTATATATTGCAACAACAGGAAAAATTGAAGGACGAAGAGATAGAGGGAAGCAAAGAAAAAAAATACCAGACAACTTAAGAGAACGGCTTGGCAGAAGGCCAACAACAGAAATGATAAATAACTGTCGAGATCGAAAGTTGTGGAGAGACATGATCACCTATGCCAGCAGGCCCGGTACTTGATGATGATGATGATTATGCCTGTACCACTTCACTTTCCCAGAAAAAAATCTGGTACCCATTTAAGGCTGGGTGAACCTGGAAGCTAACAAATAGTGACAATGTGACCTTCCAGGCATGTCGTAAGAGGCGACTAAAGAAGTTGATCGATGGCTTGACAAGCTGTCATTGTAAAAAGTATTGTTATGGAAACAGAACCATAGATTTTAGAAGCAGTGATCTCTGCAATATGTGCCATTTTGGCACGCAAGGTTTCTGTTTTTGAGATTGTATTTCTGCCCTATGTGCCGTCTTCGGCTCGAAAGGACAATAGATAGATTGAGACAGAACCTGGAAGCTGTCGATCAGGATCTAACCTAACCTCTTGTCCTTAGTAGTCCAGTTCACTAACCATTGAGCTATCATGGCTCCCCATTGAACCAATCCTGGGGATTAATTTTTTCTTGCACCCTGTTCACTTTATTATTGATCAGGACTATATCATCAGCAAAATCAAGTGCATTTAAGAAAATATTATTTGTCATCAGGAGAAGTATACTCATTCAATAATGGAAAAAGATACATGAAATGGAAAACAAACAAACACAGAAGTAATTCTCACAATCTGGTAATGATGACACAGTCTCCTCAGCGCTGCTTTTATTTATATCTGCCACTGCCAAGATGGCACCTTCTCGAGCAAACACTGAACATACTGCCCTGCCAATACCACTACCACCACCTTGGGATTTTCACAAAACAAACAATTATAGCAGCAATTCTTTCTGCTTCTTCTCTTTGTTCACTTTCTCTTGTCCCCTTCTGGGTGTTGAGGGAGATACAAAGTTTTGGTTCTCGCCATTTTGGTGCCTCCCCCCCTCCCCCCTCATTGTCACTTGATGTTACTGTAACGTTTCTTTAATGTTTTCTGTCCATCTTACTCTGGGTCTGCTTCTTGCTCTTCTCCCTTCTCCTCTTTTCATAAATGTATGGTAAGGAGTCACACGGCATTATTTCTAGATGGACAAACCAGTTTATTTGTTGTTTCTGTATGTAGCTTAGGATTAGTTCCATGCTTACTCTTCCTCTTGGGGGCCTCGGTAGCTTAGTTGGGAAAACCACCCGACTGGACTACCGCTTTCGGACAACCCATGTTCAATTCCCGCTGGGAGCAGTGTGAATTGTACTTGTGGTTGGGGAAAAAAAAATACCCCCACGGTTGACCCAGCCGTTGGCAGAAATGGGTACCATGGTATTACCTTGGGAAGGTGAGGAATGTCACCTCGCATCGGAGTTTCGATGCTTGAGGTGACACTATACAGAAATCTCAGAACATTTCTGGATAGGCAGCCGAGCACATATGGGTGTAAACTCGCGTGCTAAGACGCCGGTTCAAGTCTCGTACTTTACCTTGACCTTTACTCTTTCTCTTATAAAATCATTTCTGATTCTGTCTTTTCTAGTCACTCCAAGCGCTTTTCTCAGATATCTCATCTCTATGGTGACAAGCTTTCTATTATGCTTATTCATAAGTGACCATGTTTAGCATTGGTAGCACAATTTTGGAATGAATCTCTTTCGCTCTCTGCAATCAAGTGTCATTGAGAGTAAGATTCCAGACTCTCTTATGAGGTCAGCTGTCTGTTTAAGTGATTCAATTCCCCATATAGTTTCTCTTCCAGGGAGGTGGGTGTGGACCACATTGCTCTTCATTGGAATGAATATACTGTAAAAGATGTTTCTTGGTGGTAATAGGTATTGTTTTGTGTTGAAATATAGGAGACAGCTGTCTCAATTTTTGGTTTGCTTTGCTGCATTGTGTATATATTTATTTATGGATTTTACCATCTTCAGTGAACTTTATACACATTCCTAATCTGGGTGGGTCTCTCAACCTTGTTAAGATGGCTAATTCTGCATCCTCTTGTCCATGTCATTTTTGCGCTCAATAGCCAGTCTCTTCTGCGGATTTGAGGATTTTGATTTTGGCAGATTAAAATATAAACCAACGGCTTAACTTAATCCCTTTCAGCTCTGGATTGGTTGCTTTCAGCAGTCCATGAACTGATGTTTTCTCAGTTGTTCTACTGGTGGGAAGAGTGTGCTATCAAGGGTGAGATGTGTTGATTGAGAATGGTCGCTGTCGAAACCAGTCATTCCTCGCCTTATATTGAGGATACATACTGAAAAATTCATTGTAAATCAGAAATATTTTAAATCAAAAGCAGCATATGATATCCCAGGCTACATGCAATTCTAAATTGGAATTTCAGAGTACAATACGATAACCCATTCGTGTTTGGCTTCAGTTTCTGACTAGATTTCAAGAAAAAGCATGGCTAAATATAAAAAATGATCTCAAAGTATTTCTTCACAATACATGTATTCTTATCAAGAATATCTATATACATTCAAATCATAACTCTGAAAAATCATAACTTGAATGATTGCAGGTCAGGGCAGGGTTTGACTGTATTATGTTAACCACAAATGATAACGACAGTTTTACGACTAACCACATATTGTGGCTGATAGACTTATACCATTTTAAATAGTTGTAATACAGTTTCAACCCAATTCGTCTATTATGAACCATTACATTAAATAAGATATAGAAAATAGAACACATAAAACAGACAAAGAGGGAGGAACAGAAAATGATACCAAAATAAGGATACCAAAAGCAAGAGGAGCTTCTGTTGCACTGGGAAACATATAGAAGTCCAAAGAAATTAGGTTAAATACAAAATTAAAAATTTCCAACTCCAATGTTAAGTCAGTCCTATTATATGGCTGTGAAAGATGGAGAACAACAAAATTGACAATCATGAAGATACAGACTTTCATTAATGGATGCTTATGCAGAATAAAAGGATGAAACTGGCAAGACAAAATCACTAACATAGAATTATGGAAATGTACCAGTCAAATACCAGTGGATAAAGAGATACAGCGAAGACGATGGCGCTGGATAGGACACACTCTACAGAAGCCAACTGAGAGTATTACGCAACAGGCCCTTTTTTGGAATCCCCAGGGGGAAAGACAAAGAGGAAGACTAAGGAATTCTTGGAGAAGAAAGAGATGAAGATGATGGGGAAGACATGGAATGATCTTAAAAGAATGGCAAGAAACAGAACGACTTGGAAAGTGTTTGTTGAAGAGCTATGCTCCACAGGGAGCTGAAAGTGTTTGTTGAAGACCTATGCTCCACAGGGAGCTGAAAGTGTTTGTTGAAGAGCTATGCTCCACAGGGAGCTGAAAGGTAGAAGAAGAAGATTTAGTTGATATAATTTGGCATGTTCCAGTGTGCTGCCTTGATGAAATATGCCCTAATCTTAGATGAGAGCTAATTAATTTATGATCTTTAGGGCATGCATACTTCAGAGTAAATATCGGTGATAAGGTAAAGCACAAACAGAGAGTCACTAACTCTAAGTCGCAAATCTTTTGTGCCAATGGGAATCGGCTACCTCCCCCCAATGCCCCCCCCCCCCCCCCCATAAATCTTTAATGCTGAAATGGCATTAGATTATAATGATGATGAACGATCTTGTAAAAATCTACCACAAATGGGCACCAAAATTGTGAACAAGCTGCGTCAGAAACATAGAACTTTACCATCATGTTGTTTCTCCTTTCTCTAGAATTGGGTGTGGTGTGGTGGGGGGGGGGGGGGGAGGGGATGTCCTCTCATGACAGATTGAGAATCACAGAATAAAGTGTAATGTTTACTCACAGGGACATTACTCTTCTGAACTGTCATAGTTTATTGGACTAAACTTGACCTTTACCTAGTAATGGTTATGTTTTCCCAACCTTGGGCCATCCCTAGTTTGATAACTTTGGTCCCAGATGTGATTTTTCCCTCGCTCCTAACCCCTTAAGGTGTTCAAAGGTTTCCACTTCTCTGGCCCGTTCCCCCTACAGATCTGACCAGCTTTTGCTAACTTTCCAGGAACGCTTGATAATAAACTAATACTTGTACAGTGCCCTTCATTCCACTACACTCCACTCCTCTACACACCATTCCACTACACTCCACTCCACTACACACCATTCCACTACACTCCACTCCTCTACACACCATTCCACTACACTCCACTCCACTCCACTCCACTATTGTACAATCCACTCCACTACTCTACACTCCACTGCACTTCACTCCACTCTACTACTCTACACCCACTACTCTATACTCTACACTCCACTACTCTACACTCCACTACTCTACACTCCACTCCACTACACTATACTACTATACTTAAACTTAAGTAATCTGCTTAACGGAGCCACGATAGCTCAGTGGTTAGTGAACTGGACTACAAAGGACAAGAGGTAGGGTTCAATCCCAGCCGACAGCTTCCGGGTTCACCCAGCATTTAATGGGTACCGGATTTTTTTCTGGGAAAATAAAGCGGCACGGGCATAATACTGACCTCATTACCCCAAAAAAATCATGTGCTGAAGGTCTGTAAAATTTATTGTCAAAAACACCATATAACCTATACGCCACTTGGCGTGACTGGGGTACTTTACTTTTTTACTTTTTACAATCTGCTTATTCAGTTATTTGCTAAGTTTACTTTACAACTTTCATCATCATCATCATGTACCCTGCCGGTTGGCGTAGGCGATAATGTCCCTCCACAATCTTCTATCTACAGTGCATCGTATCAGTTCTGTTGTTGACTGTTTTCCATGCCATGACACCAAGCTATCCAGTATTTTCTCTCTTTGTCGTCCGCGATCTCTCTTTCCTTTTATTTTGCCAGTTGTAACCAAGTATTCCAACTTTCCTCTTCTCATGATGTGCCCGAAGAATGTTGATTGCTTCTTTCTGATGTTTTTTTAAGAGCTCCCTTTTTGTGTTGGCCTCTTTGAGAACTTCCTCATTGGTCTTTTTATCTGTCCAGGGAACTTTCAACATTCTTCTGAGAAATCCCATCTCTGTGGCCTCTAATCGTCTTTTCATTTGTTTGTCTACTGTCCATGATTCGCTTCCATAGGTCAGAATTGGTGCTATATATCGCACAGTTTAACTCTCTTTCTCATTTTACAACTTTAGAAGTGAAATAAAAATCCTAATCAAATCTATATCATCTCAACTACTACTGGGATTACTGCACACTATATATCATCTCAGCTACTACTGGGATTACTGCACACTATATATCATCTCAACTACTACTGGGATTACTGCTTCTTCTTCTTCTTCCTCCTCATCTGCCTTTCAGCGTCGAGGGGAGATATAATTTGCGGTCTTTTGCTCTTATGTTCGCCTCTGCTGCTGTTATGTTTCCTAGTGCTTCTAATATTCCATCGATCCATCTTTTTCGTGGTCGACCCTTGGGTCTGTTGTTCTCACAACGTTTGTTGAAGGCTCGTTGTGTTGTGTTTTGTTCTTTCTGCCTTGTCACGTGGCCGAACCATTTTATCTGTTGTTTCCTTATATATTCTATGGCTGGGGCTATTCCTAGCTTTTTCTCAGTTCTACATTTCTGATCTTATCTCTCAGACTGTTTCCTGTCATTCGTCTAACACATTTCATCTCTGTAGAGGTTATTTTTCTTATTGTTCTTGCATCTAGAGTCCAGGTCTGGCATTGGTAGCACAACGTTGGAATGAGATTGTATTGTAGAGTGCTCGTTTTGCCTCCAGAGTTATTTCCTTGTTGGACAATAGTGGTGATAACTGTCCGATGATTTGACAAGCTTTGTTGCATCTTGATTCTATCTCAGCTGTTTGGGAATTGTCGTTTGTCATTAGACTTCCTAGGTATTTGAATTCCTCTACTTGTTTTAGTTGTCTGCCTTCTATAGTTATGTTGATGTTCTGTTTATTTTTGGCGACATTCATGACTTCTGTTTTGTTGATGTTGATTTTCATGTTGTATTTTGTTCCTAAGATGTTGAGTTTGTTTAAGTGTTCTTGTAGGTCTTCTATTGTTTCATGTATTAGTGCCTGGTCGTCTGCAAATAGAAGCTCGTTGATCTCCTCTGTCTCTGATGGGTTGGCTAGCTTGCATATATGGTCCATGTATGTAATAAACAGTAGGGGGGATAGTACGCACCCCTGTCTTACACCTGATCTAACTTCGAAGTGGTCTGTGTAGCCTGTTGCTGTTCTGACCCTGCAAACTGGGATTACTGCACACTATATATCATCTCAACTACTACTGGGATTACTGCACACTATATATCATCTCAACTACTACTGGGATTACTGCACACTATGATTCTTAACCGTCCACTACCTCACAGTTTAATAGATTTTGAAGCTGAAACACCAGCAGCAGAATTAGATGTAAATTTAGATGACTTCACCTTGAGCGAAATAGAAACCACCTTAAAGCTAATGACCAATAACAAGGCTGCTGGAGAGGATAAGTTAACAGCTGAGATCCTCAAGGCAATTGATAGCCATAATTTAATACATCTCCAAAAAATGTTCAACATCATTGGAAAACAGAGAAGACGCCTCATAAATGGAAAAAAGGAATCATTGTTAAGATCCCAAAAAAGGGCAATCTTAGAGATTGTAACAATGGAGAGGCGTGACACTTTTGTCAGTTGCCTCAAAATTATTCTGTAAAATCATCCTAAATAGAATAAAGGATTCAATAGATACAGTAATGCGTGAAGAACAGGCTGGGTTTAGAAAAGGGAGAAGCTGTCTTGACCACATTTTCACTCTACGACTTATATTGGAGGAACACATTGAAAAGCAAAAACCTTTGTACTTAACTTCATCGACTTCAAAAAAGCATTTGATAGTATTCATAGAGATTCTTTGTGGAAAATTCTGAAGCAATATGGCTTACCATCAAAAATCATAAATATTATCAAAGACATGTATGATGGTTACACATGTGCAGTTCGAACAGAGGAAGGACTGAGCGAATGTTTCCCAATAGAAACTGGGGTTAAACAAGGATGTATTTTATCGCCCTTGTTATTTGGAATTGTTATGGACTTCATAATGAAGAAATGCTGCACTGGTAATAAAGGCATCGAATGGATACAAGGAGACCATTTGGAGGACCTGGACTTTGCTGATGACATAGTTCTCATCAGCAATCAGATAAAAACGATGCAGGAAAACACAAATGAACTATCATCAATAGCCAGCAAAATTGGGCTTGAGGTCAATCATGAAAAGACTAAAGTCATGAAAAGTTTAATTCCAACAAGTGACAAAATATACATGGAAAACAAACCAGTAGAAGAGATCGATCACTTCATCTATCTTGGAAGTCACATTGATCGAGAAGGGGATACGAGCAAAGAAATTAGAATCAGACTGGCTAAAGCAGCAATGTCTTTCAGAAGCCTTGAAAAGTTGTGGAAATCAAAACTCATTAGCACAAACACAAAACTTAGGCTATTCAAATCAAATGTACTATCAACCCTTACGTATGCGTGTGAAAGCTGGAAAACAACAAGAGATATAGAAACAAAGTTGAACGCATTCGAAAATAAATGTCTAAGGAAAATACTTGGTATAGAATGGAACGAATTCAAAACAAACGAGGAAATTAGAGAAATCGCCAATCAACCACTAATATCTTCAGTAATAAAGAAAAGACGATGGTCATACGTTGGACATGTGATGAGAAGAGATAATAATCGAATAGCAAAGCAAGCCCTCATATGGGAAACAACAGGTAAAAGAAAAAGAGGAAGACCCAGGGAGACACTGAGAAGAACATTGATGAGAGAGGCAAGAGCAGCAGGAATCGGCTCCCTCAATGAGATAGAACTGCTTGCACAGAACAGAGACAGATGGCGAGATTTGATAAAATATCTTTAAAAGAAAACTGCTAGAACAAAAATTCATATAGGAGAAGGTGTATCTTGGTCTACGCCCTATGGGCCGGTTACGGCTCGAAAGGTCAATAGATAGATGATTATTTAGTATATTTTATAGTATATTTACACCATCAGTTTCTACTATTATTAATGACTTCACATCCACCCAGGGAACTTTCACAGCCACTTCATTGGTTTTGTTTTTTTAAACATTTTTCTGAAGTAAAAAAAAAAAAACTAACTTGGCCCTAGTCAATTTTCTTAACACATATTCTGATACATATACTTATATAACACTTCTTTATACATATCCTGTACCCACCTCACCATATTTTATAACCCTTCTGTTTCGTCTTCTCGCCTGACTCAGACTGTCTGTCAGTTAGATATATAGTGGTCATCCCACCTTCTCATTTTAGTCCATTCAGAGGCTGGCCACGCTCTGGAACACAGGGAAGTGACCTTTTTTTATTTCCTTTCTTATGTATGTAGCATATTATCGCCATGTAGGAATGTAGGTAGATTTGTTTACATATCCTTGCCTTATATATGTGTTGTTGGTTGTTGTTCAAGCAGAAGGCCTACTTGGCCGAACAGTCGACTTTTGTTTTGTCCATCACTACGTAAAGCTGTCACCAAACCACTTTTTTCTTCTTTTTTTTTTAAATTGCCATTACCATCAGCTTTATACTACAGCAGCTTCGCATCAGCTCTACCAATCTTGATGTCTTGATTGATGCATCTTTATTTATGTTTTTACTTAAATAAGTTTTCTTAAAAGTGAACACTGCAGTGGGTGAGTATATCATGGCCCCAGCTGCTGTACTGACACAAAACTATACTCTCCACTGATAGTAATTAGTAATTCTACTACAATTACAAATACTACAATTTGTAGCGATGACCGATCAAGATAGTCTGAGCGAGCGAGCAGTTCAACAAGTACAAACTTTGTAACAAAGCACAAAGTACAATAACAATGATCATGATGGTACATGTACATGTCAGTTACAAGCGGTCATCATTTAACCATTTTCCAGTTAGTTTAATTCTCACAGAAACTAATCTAACAATATGATTGATTAAATATAAAGTCACAACTAAATTAGAACAAGCCAAGAAATGCGTTATTATAAATACAGTGCCTGTTACAAGCGCGAGCCGTCCTGCTAGAACTCCACTTCTTGACGCCATTTATGTTTCCACCGGAGATTCCCTGTTGTTTACATACGTCATCTGTGGAATTGACCAATAAGCAAACAGGGTTTAATCTACATTTTTTGCTCAAATTAGGAACTCTCTAAATGGTTGTGGTTTAATACTGGATGGGGAATCACCTTCATCTCGTTATCCCATTCTTTGCCATGCAGGCTCTATATATGGCTATGGTTATCATGTACTCTTGCTTTAGCTACCTATTTTTAGTTCTAGTGAGAGTTCATTTAACTTTGTTCTGGCTTTGGTCGTCACAATGTAATTAATTTCATAGTCTCGCTTCATCGTCATTATCATCATCATCATCATCATCACTGAGTGCCGTCTCCGCATCGAAGGGTGTCTACCATGGAGCGCCATTCCACTCTGTCTCTTGTTTTGATGGTGCAGATTGTCATAGGTTGACTTGTCCATCTTTTGATGTTACTCGTCCATGTTAGTCTTGGTCTGTCTCTGCCTCTTTTACCTGTATTTTCCCCTCCAATATTACTTTTATTAAGGTGTTATGTCACCACCATGCAGCATAAAAATAAACAGGACAAATCTGAAACAAGTACAACGTTTCAAATACTTGGGCACAATAATAACATCAGATGGAAGATGCACCACATAAATAAAAAGCATAATAGCTCAGGCAAAAAAGCATTTCAGAAAATGAAAAATATCTTATGCAACAAATCTATGTCAATAAAAATTAGAAAGAGAGTTCATCGGTGCTATATAGAACCAATTCTGACCTATGGAAGCGAGTCACGGACAGTAGACTAAACAAATGAAAAGACGATTAGAGACCACAGAGATGGGATTTCTCAGAAGAATGTTGAAAGTTCCCTGGACAGATAAAAAGACCAATGAGGAAGTTCTCAAAGAGGCCAACACAAAAAAAAGGAGCTCTTAAAAAACATAAGAAAGAAGCAATCAACATTTTTCGGGCACATCATGAGAAGAGGAAAGTTGGAATACTTGGTTACAACTGGCAAAATGGAAGGAAAGAGAGATCGCGGACGACAAAGAGAGAAAATGCTGATAGCTTGGTGTCATGGCATGGAAAACAGTCAAACAACAGAACTGATACGATGCACTGTAGATAGAAGATTGTGGAGGGACATGATCGCCTACGCCAACCGACAGGGTACATGATGATGATGATGTGTCTTTTAACATACCCCACAAATTTCATTTGTCTGTTCTAATTGTGTTTAGTAGTTCTCTTTTTATTTTTAATTGTTTTAAAATTTCATCGTTTGTTTTCTTTTCTTCCATCCAATTCTACCTATTCTTCTATAAATCCACATTTCATAGGCTTCAATTTTCTGTTCTGTTTTCTTGTCTAATGCTCATGTTTCTGCACCACACAGGAATATTGAGAAGATATAACATTTTGCTATTCTAAGTTTTAGCTTATGAGAAGATATAACATTTTGCTATTCTAAGTTTTAGCTTATGAGAAGATATAACATTTTGCTATTCTAAGTTTTAGCTTAATATGAATGTAAAATATTTAATGCAATCCGTAACATCATCATCTAGCTTGTCCTTATTCTGCTGAAACTGAACTTTAGTCAGATCTCCCACGACAGCTGCTACACTGAACTTCAGATCTCCCACGACAGCTGCTACACTGAACTTCAGATATCTCACGACAGCTGCTACACTTCAGCTCAGATCTCACACGACAGCTGCTACACTTCACTCAGATCTCCCCGACAACTGCTACACTGAACTTCAGATCTACCACGACAGCTGCTACACTTCAGCTCAGATCTCCCACAACAGCTGCTACACTTCAGCTCAGATCTCCCACGACAGCTGCTACACTTCAGTTCAGATATCTCACGACAGCTGCTACACTTCAGCTCAGATCTCCCACGACAGCTGCTACACTTCAGCTCAGATCTCCCACGACAGCTGCTACACTTCAGCTCAGATCTCCCACGATAGCTGCTACACTTCAGCTCAGATCTCCCACGACAGCTGCTACACTGAACTTCAGATCTCCCACGACATCTGCTACACTGAACTTCAGATCTCCCACGACAACTGCTACACTTCAGCTCAGATCTCCCACGACAGCTGCTACACTGAACTTCAGACCTCCCACGACAGCTGCTACACTTCAGCTCAGATCTCCCACGACAACTGCTACACTGAACTTCAGATCTCCCACGACAACTGCTACACTGAACTTCAGATCTCCCACGACAGCTGCTACACTGAACTTCAGACCACCCACGACAGCTGCTACACTTCAGCTCAGATCTCCCACGACAGCTGCTACACTGAACTTCAGATCTCCCACGACAGCTGCTACACTGAACTTCAGATCTCCCACGACAGCTGCTACACTTCAGCTCAGATCTCCCACGACAACTGCTACACTGAACTTCAGATCTCCCACGACAGCTGCTACACTGAACTTCAGATCTCCTACGACATCTGCTACACTTCAGCTCAGATCTCCCACGACAGCTGCTACACTGAACTTCAGACCTCCCACGACAGCTGCTACACTGAACTTCAGACCTCCCACGACAGCTGCTACACTGAACTTCAGATCTCCCACGACATCTGCTACACTTCAGCTCAGATCTCCCCCGACAGCTGCTACACTGAACTTCAGATCTCACACGACAGCTGCTACACTGAGCTTCAGATCTCACACGACAGCTGCTACACTTCAGCTCAGATCTCCCACGACAGCTGCTACACTGAACTTCAGATCTCCCACGACATCTGCTACACTTCAGCTCAGATCTCCCACGACAGCTGCTACACTGAACTTCAGATCTCCAACGACAGCTGCTACACTGAACTTCAGATCTCCCACGACATCTGCTACACTTCAGCTCAGATCTCCCACGACAGCTGCTACACTGAACTTCAGATCTCCCACGACATCTGCTACACTTCAGCTCAGATCTCCCACGACAGCTGCTACACTGAACTTCAGACCTCCCCCGACAGCTGCTACACTTCAGCTCAGATCTCCCACGACAGCTGCTACACTGAACTTCAGATCTTCCCCGACAACTGCTACACTGAACTTCAGATCTCCCACGACAGCTGCTACACTGAACTTCTCTGCCCTAGACGACACGTTGTCCAATCTTCTGTACCCATGTCCAACATGCCGAAGACCCTTCTTTCATCAAGTGCTAAATATTGTCTTAACATATTGTGCCTATCTCCTTCTCTCTCTCTCTCTCTCTCTCTCTCTCTCTCTCTCTCTCTCTCTCTCTCTCTCTCTCTCTCCCACACAAACTAATACAATCTTCTGCATAATATGAGGTCGTTTTATATGACCCCAAAAAACTTATATTAATTGTCCCGTGTTCTTTAGCAATATTATATATATATATATATATATATATATATATATATATATATATATATATATATATATATATAAGTATTCAACCTGCATCAACAAAGCCAGAAACAGAGCAGAATGGCGCTCCATGGTAACCAACCTACAATGTGAAGAGGTTCTTCAGTAACCAGTTCTATGAAATGTCACTCAATGATAATGATGATGATGATGATGATTTATCAACATAACATTTATATCATTTGTTTTCACAACATAAACAATATGTGATATGCGGATGGCAGTCTTAATATCAGAGATGGGGAATGAAGCACAAGAAATGATAAACATGATAGTGAAAGGAGGCAACTATAAAGGTCTCAGTCTAAATCATCATCATCATTGAGTGCCGTCTCCGCAACGAAGGTTGGCTACCATGGAGCGCCATTTTGCTCTATCTCTTGCTTTGATGGTGCAGGTTGTCATCGGTTGATTTGTCCATCTTTTGATGTTACTCGTCCATGTTAATCTTGGTCCGCCTCTGCCTCTTTTACCTTGTATTTTCTCCTCCAGGATCACTTTCAGTAGGCTGTTGTGTCTTTTAACATGGCCTAAGAATCGCATTTGTCTTGTTCTAATTGTGTTCAGAAGTTCTCTTTTCATTTTTAGTTGTTTTAAGACTTTGTCATTTGTTTTCTTTTCCTTCCATCCAATTCTACCTATTCTTCTATATATCCACATTTCAAAGGCTTCAATTCTCTGTTTTTTCGCCTTATGTAACTTGGTGGCCGTGTAAGAAGACTTATCAACCAACATAGAACTGAAGTCGTCAGTCGCTGGACACTGAGGGAATTGCTGAGGAGGGGATCTGAGCACCTATGGACATGTTCGGAGTGCAATGATGATGACCCGCAAATAACTCAATAACTCAATAACTCGCCTTATGTCTTTTGGCGTGTGCTGAGACTGCTACAATGGGGATTACAGTTACCTTTCTTTGTTTGGAAGATGAGTTAGTAATTCGGATGATTCCACTGGCACTGGCGGTTGAGCAATTATGGATTTTGATTCGTTTGCAGTGATACCAAGGCCTTCCATAACCAATAACCAATATGTCCTACTGAAGTAAATCATTGGCAGTTAAGAAACAGATGAAAAGACGATTAGAGGCCACAGAGATGGGATTTATCAGAAGAATGTTGAAAGTTCCCTGCATAGTTAAAATGACCAACGATGAAATTCTCAAAGAGGTCAACACAAAAACGGGAGCTCATAAAAAAACAAAACAAAAAACATCAGAAAGAAGAAATCAACATTTTTCGATCACGTCACGAGAAGAGGAAAGTGGGAATACTTGGTTACAACTGGCAACATACAGAGAAAGAGAGATATCGGAGACGACAAAGAGAGACGCTACTGGATAGCTTTGTGTCATGGAAAACAATCAACATCGGAATTGATACGATGTACTGTAGATAGAGAATTTTGGAAGGACACGGTCACCTTTGTTAACCGGTATGGCACATGATGACGTTCTTCAGTAACCAGTTTTATGAAATGTCAAGGTCTTTAAATATGGTTGCAGCTTTTCATCTCCATGCTGATTGTATTCTGGGTATTAGGGTGTAGCACTTCCCTCACAGATATCCATCTCTTCATCAGTAGATACGTCCAGGTCATCATTTCGCAATCAAACATTCATTCGAAAATGAACACCGAGAGCTGTGGGCCATGGCGTTGAATTTGGACATGGGGAGGCCCTAAGCTAAGCTAAGCTAAATTAAACTTTGAGGTCCCCTCCTATTATATGAGGTCCTAGCTTGGCTAAGCTAAATGAAGCTTTGAGGTCCCCTCCTATTCTAGGTCCTAGCTTGGCTAAGCTAAATGAAACTTTAAGGTCCCCTCCTATTAGAGGTCCTAGCTTGGCTAAGCTAAATGAATCTTTAAGGTCCAATTCTATTTTATGAGGTCCTAGCTTGGCTAAGCTAAATGAAGCTTTGAGACCCACTCCTATTATATGAGGTCCTAGCTTGGCTAAGCTAAATGAATATTTGAGGCCCACTCCTATTATATGAGGTCCTAGCTTGGCTAAGCTAAATGAATGTTTGAGGCCCACTCCTATTATATGAGGTCCTAGCTTGGCTAAGCTAAATGAATGTTTGAGGCCCACTCCTATTATATGAGGTCCTAGCTTGGCTAAGCTAAATGAATATTTGAGGCCCATTCCTATTATATGAGGTCCTAGCTTGGCTAAGCTAAATGAATCTTTGAGGCCCACTCCTACTATATGAGGTCCTAACCTGACTAAGGTAGACTTCAATGGCTCAGAGGTGGTGAGCATAACCACGAGGTCCCAGGGATGAATCCCGCTGAGTGCGTTTTTATTTTTTAAGAAATCGCTACTCGTGGGATTATTGTCCTCAGGACCGTGCCTACCGCCAGAAGGCAATGGCAAACCACTGACGTATAAGGCCTAGACAATTACACAGATAAAAATGCTTGACAAACCACTGACCTATAATGCCTAGACAATTACACAGATAAAAATGCTTGACAAACCACTGACCTATAATGCCTAGACAATTACACAGAAAAAATGATTGACAAACTACTGACGTATAATGCCTAGACAATTACACAGATAAAAAATGCTTGACAAACCACTGACGTATAATGCCTAGACAAATACACAGATAAAAAATGCTTGACAAACCACTGACGTATAATGCCTAGACAATTACACAGATAAAAAATGATTGACAAACCACTGACGTATAGTGCCTAGACAATTACATAGATAAAAAATGCTTGACAAACCACTGATGTATAATGCCTAGACAATTACACAGATAAAAAAAAGGCTTGACAAACCACTGACGTATAATGCCTAGTCAATTGCACAGATAAAAAATGCTTGACAAACCACTGACCTATAATGCCTAGACAATTACAAAAATAAAAAAAAAATGATTGACAAACCACTGACGTATAATGCCTAGATAATTACACAGATAAAAATGCTTGACAAATCACTGATGTATAATGCCTAGATAATTACACAGATAAAAATGCTTGACAAACCACTGACGTATTATACCTAGACAATTACACATATAAAAAATGATCGACAAACCACTGATGTATAGTGCCTACACAATTACATAGATAAAAAATGCTTGACAAACCACTGATGTATAATGCCTAGACAATTACACAGATAAAAAAAGGCTTGACAAACCACTGACGTATAATTCCTAGACAATTACAAGGATTAAAAAAAATTCTTGACAAACCACTGACGTATAATGCCTAGTCAATTACAAGATAAAAAATGCTTGACAAACCACTGACCTATAATGTCTAGACAATTACAAAGATAAAAAAAATGCTTGACAAACCACTGACGTATAATGCCTAGACAGTTACACAGATAAAAAATGCTTGACAAATCACTGATGTATAATGTCTAGATAATTACACAGATAAAAATGCTTGACAAACCACTGACGTATTATACCTAGACAATTACACAGATAAACAATGCTTGACAAACCACTGATGTATAATGCCTAGACAATTACACAGATAAACAATGCTTGACAAACCACTGACGTATAATGCCTAGACAATTACACAGATAAACAATGCTTGACAAACCACTGATGTATAATGCCTAGACAATTACACAGATAAACAATGCTTGACAAACCACTGACGTATGATGCCTAGACAATTACACAGATAAACAATGCTTGACAAACCACTGATGTATAATGCCTAGACAATTACACAGATAAACAATGCTTGACACACCACTGACGTATAATACCTAGACAATTACAAGGATTTTAAAAAATGCTTGAGAAACCACTGACGTATAATGCCTAGACAATTACACAGATAAAAAAAAATGCTTCAGTGATAGCAACAATTTATAAAGGATATACGGATATTCTAATTACTTACAAAGCTGATGATGAAGCTGGATAAGTTAAATGAAACTCTGAGGCTCTCAGGTTTGAGAAACCCAAAGGTTGGCTAAGTTAAATGAAACTCTGAGGCTCTCAGGTTTGAGAAACCTTACGTTTGCCTAAGCTAAATGTAACTCTGAGGCTCTCAGGTTTGAGAAACCCAAAGGTTGGCTAAGTTAAATGAAACTCTGAGGCTCTCATGTTTGAGAAACCCTAAGATTGGATTAGTTAAATGAAACTTTGAGGCTCTCATGTTTGAGAAACCCTAAGGTTGGCTAAGTTAAATGAAACTCTGAGGCTCTCATGTTTGAGAAACCCTAAGATTGGATTAGTTAAATGAAACTTTGAGGCTCTCATGTTTGAGAAACCCTAAGGTTGGCTAAGTTAAATGAAACTTTGAGGCTCTCATGTTTGAGAAACCCAAAGGTTGGCTAAGTTAAATGAAACTCTGAGGCTCTCATGTTTGAGAAACCCAAAGGTTGGCTAAGTTAAATGAAACTCTGAGGCCCCTTTAAGAAAAATCATAGTTGTTGCTTGTTTGTTGTTAGGATCATCATCACTGTACACGGGGCGAATCCAAGTACTTCCATATCCTTGTTGAGAATCTCGAGAAAGTCCGATGAGAATCCTGGCCCATGTGCACGAACTCCATAGCACGGCCTGTGATCCACGTATATGTCATAGATCACGATATAACCAAACGCGAGTCCCTCTCGTATTGTGAGACCCCAAGCTACAAGATTGTGAGACCCTAAGCTATAAGATTGTGAGACCCCAAGCTATAAGATTGTGAGACACCAGGCTATAAGATTGTAAGACCCCAAGCTATAAGATTGTGAGACCCCAAGCTATAAGATTGTGAGACCCCAAGCTATAAGATTGTGAGATACCAAGCTATAAGATTGTAAGAACCCTAGCTATAAGATTGTGAGAACCCAAGCTATAAGATTGTGACACCAAGCTATAAGATTGTAAGACCCCAAGCTATAAGATTGTGAGACCCCAAGCTATAAGATTGTGAGACCCCAAGCTATAAGATTGTGAGACACCAGGCTATAAGATTGTAAGACCCCAAGCTATAAGATTGTGAGACCCCAAGCTATAAGATTGTGAGACCCCAAGCTATAAGATTGTGAGATACCAAGCTATAAGATTGTAAGAACCCTAGCTATAAGATTGTGAGAACCCAAGCTATAAGATTGTGACACCAAGCTATAAGATTGTAAGACCCCAAGCTATAAGATTGTGAGACCCCAAGCTATAAGATTGTGAGACCCCAAGCTATAATATTGTGAGACCCTAAGCTATAGGATTGTGAAACCCCAAGCTATAAGATTGTGAGACCCCAAGCTATAAGATTGTGAGACCCCAAGTTACAAGATTGTGAGACCCTAAGCTATAAGATTGTGAGACCCCAAGCTAAAAGATTGTGAGACTCCAAGCTATAAGATTTTGAGACCCCAAGCTATACGATTGTGAGACCTCAAGCTATAAGATTGTGAGACCCCAAGCTATAAGATTGTAAGACCCCAAGCTATACGATTGTGAGACCTCAAGCTATAGGATTGTGAGACCTCAAGCTATAGGATTGTGAGACCCCAAGCTATAAGATTGTGAGACCCCAAGCTATAAGATTGTGAGACCCCAAGCTATAAGGTGTAGCTTATTTAAAGTAAAAAGTAAGGATTCCCTACCCTGCTTTGCTAAGCGTATGGGAATATGGCGCTAGTGACCATATTTTTTTTCCGTGACCACGACACATTGTTTGGGAGTGTGGTCGGTACTACGCCAGGCCGCCTTTACTTCCCATACAAAAAAATCTCTGGTACCCATTATTAGAGACTAGGTGATCCCCAGAGCCTTGTCGGCACGAAAAAAAAGTCCACCACTTTCTAGAAATAGAACCCGGACCATTTTGAAATCAGGAAGCGGCGGACTGGTTAGTCTCAAGCAAAGATGCCTGTCTCGAGACAGAGAGGTTGTGAGTTCATATCCCGGCTGAACAAGTTGGGATTTTTATTTGTGATTTCTCTCTATGGCAACCACCCCTGGTCTCAGTAGCGAGTCCTTGAAACGTAAATTACTCATCAATGGAAAAAATGAGTACCTCTGAAGACGGAGTTATCTGCCTGTGCGGCGAGGGACCCCTGTGCACACAGGATGACAGGGAAAAAACGGATTAGCACGCAAAATTCAGTTCCTAGTCTCTACGGACATCGTCAGAAATGACAGCAAGCGAACGAAAAAAAACCAAAAAAAAAACAGGGAGCGAGCACACTAACCAATCAACAACAACAGCTAATTTAGCCCAGGCCTAAATCCGGCCATGAACTTGGACATCATATCTATCCATAATCCTTGACCTTGTTCCCTGTGCAACATTTCCATCATTAATATATTTCTCGTGCCACGTCGTCAAACTATCCAGCATATTTTTCCATTATCAGCCTTTTTTCCTACAACCTATAGCTAGCCTTATGTTGCTACATGAAACAGGCAGGCTCATAGAAGCTTAGCCTAATGGGGTGTATGCATAAACACGTAAGCATGCATGGTCGCGCTAGAGTTGGTGTGAGGAAAGAAAACAAATAATGACATAATAAGTGTATGTAACAGCTTGATGAATATGTATGTTGTATTACGTCTTCACAGTCGCATTCCCAAAAAAATAGTGCATGGTGAACTTAAGGACGGAAAGAGACCAAAGGTCAGACCAGTGCTGAGATATAAGGATGTTTGCAGGGCTTCCTTGAGGGAATTTTCTATAAGTGAAAGGAACTGGGGAAGTGTAGCTGCGGATCGTAGCACATGGAGAGGAAAAATAAAAATTGGCACAGCAACTTTCGAGACAGTGCTGATATCAAATTCAGAAGACAAAAGGTGCAAGAGAAAAGAGACAAGGCCAGGTACCGTGAGTACGCTTTGCTCGTTCTGTGGATGGATCTGTCTGTACAGGATTGGCAAATTCAGCCACGAGAGAAGATGTTCAGTAAAGCAGCACCCAGTATGAGACACTAATGCTTTACCAAACTACTGACCAATCATGATTGCTTGCTACCAACCGTCTGTCAAGACGCCAAAGGTCATGTACATATATTACGTCTTCACAGATAGCTGGGAGCAGGGAAATGTCGATTTTTAACAGCCCGACTCTGTTTTGTCGATTATCTTCTCCGTTATATGAAAATGGTATTATCGACAGCATAACGACACAGCACTCTCATACCCTTTTTTCGTATTCTGCCATTTTGATATCAGTATTACACCATTTTGATATCAGTATTCCACCATTTTGATATCAGTATTACACCATTTTGATATCAGTATTACACCATTTTGATATCAGTATTACACCATTTTGATATCAGTATTACTTACACCATTTTGATATCAGTATTACACCATTTCAGAAACCTTGAAAAGTTGTGGAAGTCAAAACTTATCAGCACAAAAACGAAACTTCAACTATTCCAGTCAAACGTACTATCAACCCTTACGTATGCACGCGAGAATTGGAAAACAACAAAAGGTATAGAAACAAAGTCGAACGCATTTGAAAATGAATGTCTAAGGAAAATATTTGGTATAGCGTGGAACGAATTCAAAACAAATGGGGAAATTAGAGAAATCACCAATCAACCACTAATATCTTCAGTAATCAAGAAAATACGATGGTCATATGTTGGACATGTGATGAGAAGAGATAATAACCGAATAGCAAAGCAAGCCCTCATGTGGGAAACAACAGGTAAGAGGAAAAGAGGAAGACCCAGGGAGACAATGAGAAGAACATTGATCAGAGAGGCACAGGCAGCAGGAATCGGCTCCCTCAATGAGATCTAGATGTTTGCACAGAACCTAGACAAATGTCGATTTAATAAAAGTTCTTGGCAAGGATTGAGACTGCTAGAAAGAAAATTTCGAAACAGGGAAAGATTATATGGGTCTATGTCCTATTAGTTGACGATGGCTCTAAAGGTAGATAGATAGATAGATAGATAGATAGATAGATAGATAGATAGATAGATAGATAGATAGATAGATAGATAGATAGATAGATAGATAGATAGATAGATAGATAGATAGATAGATAGATAGATAGATAGATAGATAGATAGATAGATAGATAGATAGATAGATAGATAGATAGATAGATAGATAGATAGATAGATAGATAGATAGATAGATAGATAGATAGATAGATAGATAGATAGATAGATAGATAGATAGATAGATAGATAGATAGTTAGATTGATGGATGGATGGATAGATAGATTGATGGATTGATGGATGGATGGATGGATGGATGGATGGATGGATGGATGGATGGATGGATGGATGGATGGAAGGATGGATGGATGGATTGATGGATGGAATAGATTCAACTGTTTGCCTTTTCGACCTTCGTGTGTAAACGTGTTTATATTTGTTATTTTGTTCATGATGAATGCTTCTGCATAAACGTCGTAGTTTGGTATCTCTATAGATTTAGCTGTTTAGTATCATGTTATGTTTATTGAATGTTTCCTGCAGCTATACTCACGCCTCCGCGCCATATTTAATTTATCGATAACTATATATTTGAAAGAAAAGACGATGGTCATATGTTGGACATGTGATGAGAAGAGATAATAACCGAATAGCAAAGCAAGCCCTCATATGGGAAACAACAGGTAAGAGGAAAAGAGGAAGACCCAGAGAGACACTGAGAAGAACATTGATGAGAGAGGCGAGAGGCGAGAGCAGCAGGATTCGGCTCCCTCAATGAGATAGAGCTGCTTGCACATAACAGAGACAAATGGCGAGATTTGATAAAATATCTTTAAAAGAATTGAAAACTGCTAGAACAAACATTCAGATAAGAGAAGGAGTATCTTGGTCTACGCCCTATGGGCCGGCTACGGCTCGAAAGGTCAATAGATAGATAGATAGATAGATATATTTGATTCGTGTGTTTATCTCTAAAGTAGTTTTAATTCAAAGGGATCACACTTCACAGTTTTTCACGCATCACTGACCATCATAATGTACTATGCCGGTTGGCATAGGCGATCATGTCCCTCCACAATCTTATATCCACAGTGCATCGTATCAGTTCTGTTGTTGACTGTTTTCCATGCCACGACACCAAGCTATCCAGTATTTTCTCTCTTTGTCGTCCGCGATCTCTCTTTCCTTTTATTTTGCCAGTTGTAACCAAGTATACCAACTTTCCTCTTTTCATGATGTGCCCGAAAAATGTTGATTGTTTCTTTCTGATGTATTTTTTTTTTTTTTTTTTTTTGGGGGGGGGGGGGGGGCTCTCTTTTTTTGTTGGCCTCTTTGAGAATTTCCTCATTGGTCTTTTTATCTGTCCAGGGAATTTTCAACATTCTTCTGAGAAATCCCATCTCTGTGGCCTCTAATCGTCTTTTTATTTGTTTGTCCACTGTCCATGATTTGCTTCCATAGGTCAGAATTAGTACTATATAGCACCGATGAACTCTCTTTCTCACTTTTATTGACATAGCTTTTGATGCATAAGACGTTTTCATTTGCTGAAATGCTTTTTTGGCCTGAGCTATTCTGCTTTTTATTTCTGTGGTGCATCTCCCATCTGTTGTTATTATTGTGCCCAAGTATTTGACGCGTTGCACTTGTTTCAGATTTGTCCTGTTTATTTTTATGCTGCATGATTATGATGATTGTTTTTTTTTTTTATAAACCTTTACTTCTGTTTTATTACTATTCAGACTGAGACCTTTCTTGTTGCTATCCTTTAGTATTGTGTCTATCATTTATTGCAGTTCATTCTCTGTCTCTGCCATTAACTCCATCCATACAGCCGTATTTTTATCAATATAATGGAAAAGATTCCAGAGACAAAATGTTTCATGGTTTTAAGAATCAATCTACATATTTATATTTATCTAATGTATAACATATTATATGAGAATGTTTAGATACTTGAACAAGGTATTAGATTTCACCAATACCAGGATGATACAAGACATGTAAAAAGAATATGATTTGATGGCGGTTTAGATACTTGAACAAGGTATTAGATTTCACCAATACCAAGATGATACAAGACATGTAAAAAGAATATGGTTTGATGACGGTTCACACTAATCAAATTGGGAGTGACGCACTGTGCTGCGAAACGTGCGGGAAGAGTTAAGACTGTGCCATCCGCATATCGCATACCGTTTATGTTGTGACCGCTATCTTCAATTAATTTTTTGTCTACTATTGATCTCATAACGGATTTCTTAGAAGAATGTTGAAAGTTCACTGGACAGATAAAAAAGACCAATGAGGAAGTTCTCAAAGAGGCCAACACAAAAAGGCAGCTCCTAAAAAATATCAGAAGGAAGCAATCAACATTTTTTGGGCACATCATGAGAAGAGGAAAGTTGGAATACTTGGTTACAACTGGCAAAATAAAAGGAAAGAGAGATCGCGGACGACAAAGAGAGAAAATACTGGATAGCTTGGTGTCATGGCATGGAAAACAGTCAACAACAGAACTGATACGATGCACTGTAGATAGAAGATTGTGGAAGGACATGATCGCCTACGCCAACCGGTATGGCACATGATGATGATGATCTCATAATATTTTCGCTGTCAAGTGAAAACAAATCCGGCGACAGAACAAAGCCTAGTCTGACTCCTTAGACTTGTACTTGAGTAGGTTTCCATCAACATAAAACACACGCGCAACTTCAAGTTCAACAGGTGAAACTGTTGTTTACAAAAATGTAAACTCTTTTGTGGATAAAAATAATATTGTAATTGCCTCTCTCCTCCGGAACACTAAAATTAACTGATGTTTGATCTTTTGCACACGAGCATTAACTATTAACAATATTTACTTTTAACTTAGAATTATGGAAATGTACCACTCAAATACCAGTGAATTAAGAGAAACAACGGAGATGATAGCGCTAGATAGGACACAAACCGCGGAAGCCAACTGAGAGTATTACACAACAGGCCCTTTTTTTTTTAATCCCCTGGGGAAGGGACAAATAGAAGAAGACTAAAATATTCTTGGAGAAGATGGATGGAAGCGGAGATGAAGATGAGGGGGAAGACATGGAATGATCTTAAAAGAATGTCACGAAACAGAACGGCTTCGAAAGTGTTTGTTAAAGACCTATGCTCCACAGGGAGCTGACAGTTTTTGTTGACGACCTATGCTCCACAGGAAGCTGAAAGGGTTTGTTGAAGACCTATGCTCCACAGGGAGCTGAAAGTGTTTGTTGAAGACATATGCTCCACAGGGAGCTGAAAGTGTTTGTTGAAGACATATGCTCCACAGGGAGCTTAAAGTGTTTGTTGAAGACATATGCTCCACAGGGAGCTGAAAGTGTTTGTTGAAGACATATGCTCCACAGGGAGCTGAAAGTGTTTGTTGAAGACATATGCTCCACAAGTAGCTGAAAGTGTTTGTTGAAGACCTATGCTCCACAGGGAGCTGAAAGTGTTTGTTGAAGACCTATGCTCCATAGAGAGCTGAAAGTGTTTGTTGAAGACCTATGCTCCACAGGGAGCTGAATGTGTTTGTTGAAGACCTATGCTCCACAAGGAGCTGAAAGTGTTTGTTGAAGACCTATGCTCCACAGGGAGCTGAAAGTGTTTGTTGAAGACCTATGCTCCACAGGGAGCTGAAAGTGTTTGTTGAAGACCTATGCTCCACAGGGAGCTGAAAGTGTTTGTTGAAGACCTATGCTCCACAGGGAGCTGAAAGTGTTTGTTGAAGACCTATGCTCCACAGGGAGCAGAAGGTGTTTGTTGAAGACCTGTGCTCCACAGGGAGCTGAAAGGTAAAGAAAAAGAATGCAATCTATTATCTGCAGCAACTAAACAATGGAGACAGCCAGAAAGAGATCAAAAGAAGATTAGCAATAGCAAAGCAAACATTAAATGCCATGAAGAACATGTACCACAACACCAGCAAAGCAGTAACACACAACTTACTGACCGATAGCAACATATGCCTGTAAATCATGGACAATTTTGCAAACACTCAAGGGATAAAATTAACTCATTCGAAACAAAATGTTACAGAAAAATCCTCAAGATACCTTAGATAATGAAAAAGAGCAATGAAGAAATAATAAAAGATTTAAACTGTAAAAAGAACTGGCTTCTAAACACTACTCTTCAGAGGAAATTAAAAATATTATGGCCACGTCAAAAGACTCAGCGGGCTGGAAAGAAAATTAATGGAAGGCATGGTTTCTTGGCAACACAACAGGGTCAGACCAAGAAGAAGATGGTTTCTAGACATAAAGGAGATATTGAACATAACAACAGAAGAAGTGGGAGACTGGCTAGAGACATAGACTCTTTTAGACAAGATGTGGTGAATGCAGCGTTCTGTGGGGGATCTGTCTAGAGATATAGACTCTTTTAGACAAGATGTGGTGAATGCAACGTTCTGTGGAAGATCTGGCTAGAGACAGAGACTCTTTTAGACAAGATGTGGTGAATGCAACGTTCTGTGGAAGATCTGGCTAGAGACAGATTCTATCAGACGGGCTGTAGTGAATGCAATGTTCTGTGGGGGATCTGGCTAGAGACAGAGACTCTTTTAGACAAGCTGTGGTGAATGCAACGTTCTGTGGAAGATCTGGCTAGAGACATAGACTCTTTTAGACAAGATGTGGTGAATGCAACGTTCTGTGGAAGATCTGGCTAGAGACATAGACTCTTTTAGACAAGCTGTGGTGAATGCAACGTTCTGTGGAAGATCTGGCTAGAGACAGAGACTCTTTTAGACAAGATGTGGTGAATGCAACGTTCTGTGGAAGATCTGGCTAGAGACATAGACTCTTTTAGACAAGATGTGGTGAATGCAACGTTCTGTGGAAGATCTGGCTAGAGACAGAGACTCTTTTAGACAAGATGTGGTGAATGCAACGTTCTGTGGAAGATCTGGCTAGAGACAGAGACTCTTTTAGACAAGATGTGGTGAATGCAACGTTCTGTGGAAGATCTGGCTAGAGACAGATTCTATCAGACGGGCTGTAGTGAATGCAATGTTCTGTGGGGGATCTGGCTAGAGACAGAGACTCTTTTAGACAAGCTGTGGTGAATGCAACGTTCTGTGGAAGATCTGGCTAGAGACATAGACTCTTTTAGACAAGATGTGGTGAATGCAACGTTCTGTGGAAGATCTGGCTAGAGACAGAGACTCTTTTAGACAAGATGTGGTGAATGCAACGTTCTGTGGGGGATCTGTCTAGAGACATAGACTCTTTTAGACAAGCTGTGGTGAATACAACGTTCTGTGGAAGATCTGGCTAAAGACAGAGACTCTTTTAGACAAGCTGTGGTGAATACAACGTTCTGTGGAAGATCTGGCTAAAGACAGAGACTCTTTTAGACAAGCTGTGGTGAATACAACGTTCTGTGGAAGATCTGGCTAAAGACAGAGACTCTTTTAGACAAGCTGTGGTGAATACAACGTTCTGTGGAAGATCTGGCTAAAGACAGAGACTCTTTTAGACAAGATGTGGTGAATGCAACGTTCTGTGGAAGATCTGGCTAAAGACAGAGACTCTTTTAGACAAGATGTGGTGAATGCAACGTTCTGTGGAAGATCTGGCTAAAGACAGAGACTCTTTTAGACAAGATGTGGTGAATGCAACGATCTGTGGAAGATCTGGCTAGAGACAGAGAGACTTTTAGACAAGATGTGGTGAATACAACGTTCTGTGGAAGATCTGTCTAGAGACAGAGACTCTTTTAGACAAGATGTGGTGAATGCAACGTTCTGTGGAAGATCTGGCTAGAGACAGAGATTCTTTTAGACAAGTTGTGGTGAATGCAACGTTCTGTGGGAGATCTGGCTAGAGAGAGAGAGAGAGACTCTTTTAGACAAGTTGTGGTGAATACAACGTTCTGGGGGAGATCTGGCTAGAGACAGAGACTCTTTTAGACAAGCTGAGGTGAATACAACGTTCTGCGGGAGATCTGGCTAGAGACGGGGATTCTTTCAAACAACGTAAATATATACTTGAACTGAAAATATTAGATTTTGTCTGTGATGTCACAAATTGAAATCACTGCCACAAACAAAATAATAAATTTAAGAATGAGAGGAGTGCACTAGACTCGTGAAATCTTAATCCACAAGTGATACACACTTTTTAAAGATTGGAACTAAAATGTCCCTTTGAGATGATAACAAACAGCTGTGTGCGGGGCATGATGGTAGTTCTTGTTTTCATTTTTAAAATAAAAACAGAGGATTTCTGTGGGGACTTAAATGCCTCTTTGTTTTCGTTTTTAATCAGGAAAATTATCCAGGATACTGTTATAATTCGTTTATTGTTATCGTTTCCAATCAATAAAATTATCCTGGCTAGGTTATAATTCGTTTATTGTTATCGTTTCCAATCAGTAACATTATCCTGGCTAGGTTATAATTCGTTTACTGTTATCGCTTCCAATCAGTAACATTATCCTGCGTGCTGTTATAATTCGTTCATTGTTATCGTTTCCAATCAGTAAAATTATCCTAGCTAGGTTATCATTCGTTCTTTGTCATCGTTTCTAATTAGTAAAATTATCCTAGCTAGGTTATCATTCGTTCTTTGTCATCGTTTCCAATTAGTAAAATTATCCTAGCTAGGTTATCATTCGTTCTTTGTCATCGTTTCCAATTAGTAAAATTATCCTAGCTAGGTTATCATTCGTTCTTTGTCATCGTTTCCAATTAGTAAAATTATCCTAGCTAGGTTATCATTCGTTCTTTGTCATCGTTTCCAATTAATAAAATTATCCTAGCTAGGTTATCATTCGTTCTTTGTCATCGTTTCTAATTAGTAAAATTGTCCTGGCTAGATTATCAATCGTTCATTGTTATCGTTTCCAATCAGTAAAATTATCCTGGCTACTGTTATAATTCATTCTTTGTTATAGTTTCCAATCATTAAAATTATCCTGGCCACTGTTATAATTCATTCTTTGTTATAGTTTCTAATTTTAAAACAATCGCCGTGGATACACTATAATTCATTCTTTGTTGTCGTTTCCACTTAGCAAATCTGTTTTAACTTTGATCGTTAAACAATCGTTGATTGTTATGTGATTTTAAGCCAGATTTTTCAACGAATCAAATCGTGAAACAACAGAGGATATGCACACACATGAGAGGAGAACTGCGTTAATGTGATAGTCACGGGAGAGTTCTGCTTTCTTCTCGTGACTGCAATAAAATAATAAATTAGAAGTCTTATCAAGAATGAATGAGCAGCTCCGAGCTGTTATAGTTATTGTAATGGACCCGGTGTCACTGCAAACGAAGTAAAATCCATAATTGCTCAACCGCCCGTGCCAGTGGAATCATCCGAATTACTAAATCATCTCCCAAATAAAGAAAGGTAGCTGTAGTCCCCATCATAGCAGTCCCAGCACATGCCAAAAGACAAGGCGAAACCGCAAAGAAAGGGAACACAGCCGTTTGTTCTCCATCATACGATATCATCATTCATCGTAAACAATTGGAATATCTAAAACATGATCAAAACGGATGAGACACACAGCTCACGGTGTGCACAGACCACCTAACTCAGTAGCTCCTACATAAGCCGGACTTGGAATATGAGGAAACTGCAACAAGGAACACTGTCATACATAGTCTTCAATGGATCCTGCCGCCTATCCACAATATTGACCGGAAGTTTACGTCCTCCTGAAAATGATGACCGTCATAATTTTTTTTTTTATGTATAGCGCTTGATGATGTTAGGACATCGTTTTTGACTCCAATTCCGAACACATAAAACACAGTTCGTCATCGGATTATCCCCGTCACACATCAAACAACCGACCGTAAGGTTTTCCCGTAATGTGAATTTATAAAATTATAAACCACATGTCTACCCGGAGGCGAAGGCGCACCTCACAGCACCAGAGCTGAAAGTTGTCAGCGACCCACAGCTGATGGCTTGCGCCAGGATCTGTGAACCAGTACTATCCAGACTCTGCTCCACCTCTCCGTGGTGCCTCCGTTGTGACAGACTAACCTGTATAGTCTGGCCAATCCGAGTTGTATTGAAGGAAAACAACGAAAGTTGGTTACATACGAAATAAGCCAACATCTAACCAACCGAGATAAAAGTTTCTATATCAATAACAGCTGCATAGTCAAAACAGCAGCAGGCTACACAGACCACTTCGAAGTTAGATTATGTTTAAGACAGTGGTGCGTACTAACCCCACTACTGTTTATTACATACATGGACTATATATGCAAGTTAGCCAACCCATCAGAGACAGAGGAGATCAACGAGCTTTTATTTGCAGACGATCAGGTACTAATACATGGAAAAATAGACGACCTACAAGAACACTTAAATAGGCTCAACAGCACGGGCACAAAATACAACATGAAAATCAACATCAACAAAACAGAAGTCATGAATGTCGTCAAAGAGAAACAGAATATCAACATAACTATAGAAGGCAGGCAACTTATTAAACAAGTAGAGAAATTCAAATACCTAGGAAATTTAGTGGTAAACGACAATTCACAAACAGCAGAGATAGAATCAAGATACAACGAAGCTTGTCAAATCACTGGACAGTTATCACCACTATTGTCCAACAAGGAAACAACTCTAGAGGCAAAACGAGCACTATACAATACAATCTTCATCCCAACGTTGTGCTATCAATGCCTGTCCTGGACCCTAGATGCAAGAACAATAAGAAAAATAACCTCTACAGAGATGAAGTGTGTCAGACGAATGACAGGAAACAGCCCGTGAGATGAGGGCACGAATGAAGAGCTGATATAAAATGTATTAACAACTCCCCCCCCCCCCCAAGAGAATATATAAAGAAACAACAGATAAAGTGGTTTGGCCACGTGACAAGGCAGAAAGATCAGAACACAATACAACGAGCCTTCAATAAACGTTGCGAGAACACTAGACACACGAGAAAAATGGATGGATGGATAGAATATTAGAAGCACTAGGAAACATACCAGCAGCAGAGGTGAACAGAAGAGCAGAAGACCGCAAATTATATTTCCCCTCGACGCTGAAAGGTAAATGAGGGAGGAAAGAAGATGAAGAAAAAGAAGAAGGAAAACGAAAGTCGAGGAAAAGTAGACGTTTGGTAGTGGCGGGACGGAGAATCGACATGTAGCGATTCTAATCTCCACGTGGTTGTGAGTGGATGATGAGATCGCGTATAGTCCTATCAGAGACGGAACAAGTTGAACAACATACCTCTTCCTCTGAATTGATTCACTGATTATCGCCTCGGATGTTTCCCTCTATAATAATATTCATTTATTATTATTTGTCTCCAGTCTTAACCACTGGAAACTACTATTCGTGCTGTTTCGTCCTAAATGTTTGTCTGCAACGCAAGTATTCAGCCCTACCCTATCCGGGAGATACTTGTCTTAACAGGAAAAATATTTCCGAGCTGTGATCGCAGTCTTATGCTATAGTCATGGGGAAGCCTTCGCGAAAAGACATTGCCTACGAAACTAATTTGTTAGTTAGCTGAGTGGCAGTGTTCCCTAGCGTTTGGCTTTTCGTGGCAAGGCGCTGTGCCACTGAGTACGGGTTCGATCCTGCCTTGGTCCATATTTTTTTCTGTTGTTGATTATTTGTCACTTTTCCGAGTGCTGTAAACATACCTCTTCCTCTGAATTGATTCACTGATTATCGCCTCGGATGTTTCCCTCTATAATAATATTCATTTATTATTATTTGTCTCAATATTTCTAGGAGCTTGTTTTCCTCTGCTGTAGTGAGCCCTTTTAGTCCATACACAATAACTGGGGGGGGGGGGGGGGGGGGCGCCTTCGGTAGCCGAGTTGGGAAAACCACCCGACTGGACTACCGACGTTCCGACAACCCCTGTTCGATTCCCGCTGGGAGCAGTGTGAATTGTACTCGTCGTTGGAAAAAAAAAAAATACCCCCACGGTCGACCCAGCCGTTGGCAGAAATGGGTACCAGGGTATAACCCTGGGAAGGTGAGGAACGTTGCTTCGTATCGTGAGTTTCAATGCTTGAGGCGACACTATACAGAAATATCCGAACATTTCTGAATAGGCGGACGAGCACATATGGGTGGAAACTCGCGTGCTAAGATGCCGGTTCAAGTCTCGTACTTTACCTTGACCTTGACCTCGACCTTGACCTTGACCTTTACCTTTACACATAAACTGGAAATGGATCTCTTATCCAGTCCTTGCTTGCATCTGCAACAGGAAAATATTCGCGAAAACTGCTGTAATGTTGTGCAACACGTGACATGTCCCGACAACTGCTCGTCGACGGATTCAAGAAAATGTGTGAGATTTGGAAACTGTTACAAGTTTGTGTTCAACAGGTGATGATGCCACAATCACAACTTTGTAATCAACGCCTAGATCGTGTCATCAATTTGAACAATTAGAACACTTTCTCCTTGAAGATTTAATATAACACTTTCTCCTTGAAGATTTAATATAACACTTTCTCCTTGAAGATTTAATAGAACACTTTCTCCTTGAAGATTTAATATAACACTTTCTCCTTGAAGATTTAATAGAACACTTTCTCCTTGAAGATTTAATATAACACTTTCTCCTTGAAGATTTAATATAACACTTTCTCCTTGAAGATTTAATATAACACTTTCTCCTTGAAGATTTAATATAACACTTTCTCCTTGAAGATTTAATATAACACTTTCTCCTTGAAGATTTAATATAACACTTTCTCCTTGAAGATTTAATATAACACTTTCTCCTTGAAGATTTAATAGAACACTTTCTCCTTGAAGATTTAATATAACACTTTCTCCTAGAAGATTTAATATAACACTTTCTCCTTGAAGATTTAATATAACACTTTCTCCTTGAAGATTTAATATAACACTTTCTCCTTGAAGATTTAATATAACAATTTCTCCTTGAAGATTGAATATAACACTTTCTCCTTGAAGATTTAATATAACACTTTCTCCTTGAAGATTTAATATAACACTTTCTCCTTGAAGATTGAATATAACAATTTCTCCTTGAAGATTGAATATAACACTTTCTCCTTGAAGATTTAATATAACACTTTCTCCTTGAAGATTTAATATAACACTTTCTCCTTGAAGATTTAATATAACACTTTCTCCCTGAAGATTTAATATAACACTTTCTCCCTGAAGATTTAATATAACAATTTCTCCTTGAAGATTGAATATAACACTTTCTCCTTGAAGATTTAATATAACACTTTCTCCCTGAAGATTTAATATAACACTTTCTCCTTGAAGATTTAATATAACACTTTCTCCTTGAAGATTTAGTATAACACTTTCTCCTTGAAGATTTAATATAACACTTTCTCCTTGAAGATTTAATATAACACTTTCTCCTTGAAGGTTTAATAAAACACTTTCTCCTTGAAGATTTAATATAACACTTTCTCCTTGAAGATTTAATATAACACTTTCTCCTTGAAGATTTAATAGAACACTTTCTCCTTGAAGATTTAATATAACACTTTCTCCTTGAAGATTTAATAGAACACTTTCTCCTTGAAGATTTAATATAACACTTTCTCCTTGAAGATTTAATATAACACTTTCTCCTTGAAGATTTAATATAACAATTTCTCCTTGAAGATTGAATATAACACTTTCTCCTTGAAGATTGAATATAACACTTTCTCCTTGAAGATTTAATATAACACTTTCTCCTTGAAGATTTAATATAACACTTTCTCCTTGAAGATTTAATATAACACTTTCTCCTTGAAGATTTAATATAACACTTTCTCCTTGAAGATTTAATATAACACTTTCTCCTTGAAGATTTAATATAACACTTTCTCCTTGAAGATTTAATATAACACTTTCTCCTTGAAGATTTAATATAACACTTTCTCCTTGAAGATTTAATATAACACTTTCTCCTTGAAGATTTAATATAACACTTTCTCCTTGAAGATTTAATATAACACTTTCTCCTTGAAGATTTAATATAACACTTTCTCCTTGAAGATTTAATATAACACTTTCTCCTTGAAGATTTAATATAACACTTTCTCCTTGAAGATTTAATATAACAATTTCTCCTTGAAGATTTAATATAACACTTTCTCCTTGAAGATTTAATATAACACTTTCTCCTTGAAGATTTAATATAACACTTTCTCCTTGAAGATTTAATATAACAATTTCTCCTTGAAGATTTAATATAACACTTTCTCCTTGAAGATTTAATAGAACACTTTCTCCTTGAAGATTTAATATAACACTTTCTCCTTGAAGATTTAATAGAACACTTTCTCCTTGAAGATTTAATAGAACACTTTCTCCTTGAAGATTTAATAGAACACTTTCTCCTTGAAGATTTAATATAACACTTTCTCCTTGAAGATTTAATAGAACACTTTCTCCTTGAAGATTTAATATAACACTTTCTCCTTGAAGATTTAATATAACACTTTCTCCTTGAAGATTTAATATAACACTTTCTCCTTGAAGATTTAATATAACACTTTCTCCTTGAAGATTTAATATAACACTTTCTCCTTGAAGATTTAATATAACACTTTCTCCTTGAAGATTTAATATAACACTTTCTCCTTGAAGATTTAATATAACACTTTCTCCTTGAAGATTTAATAAAACACTTTCTCCTTGTAGGTTTAATATAACACTTTCTCCTTGAAGATTTAATATAACACTTTCTCCTTGAAGATTTAATATAACACTTTCTCCTTGAAGATTTAATATAACACTTTCTCCTTGAAGATTTAATATAACACTTTCTCCTTGAAGATTTAATATAACACTTTCTCATTGAAGATTTAATATAACACTTTCTCCTTGAAGATTTAATATAACACTTTCTCCTTGAAGATTTAATATAACACTTTCTCCTTGAAGATTTAATTTAACACTTTCTCCTTGAAGATTTAATAAAACACTTTCTCCTTGTAGGTTTAATTTAACACTTTCTCCTTGAAGATTTAATATAACACTTTCTCCTTGAAGATTTAATATAACACTTTCTCCTTGAAGATTTAGTATAACACTTTCTCCTTGAAGATTTAATATTGCACTTTCTCCTTGAAGATTTAATATAACACTTTCTTCTTGAAGATTTAATATAACACTTTCTCCTTGAAGATTTAATATAACACTTTCTCCTTGAAGACTTAATATAACACTTTCTCCTTGAAGATTTAATAGAACACTTTCTCCTTGAAGATTTAATATAACACTTTCTCCTTGAAGATTTAATATAACACTTTCTCCTTGAAGATTTAATATAACACTTTCTCCTTGAAGATTTAATATAACACTTTCTCCTTGAAGATTTAATATAACACTTTCTCCTTGAAGATTTAATAGAACACTTTCTCCTTGAAGATTTAATAGAACACTTTCTCCTTGAAGATTTAATATAACACTTTCTCCTTGAAGATTTAATATAACACTTTCTCCTTGAAGATTTAATATAACACTTTCTCCTTGAAGATTTAATATAACACTTTCTCCTTGAAGATTTAATATAACACTTTCTCCTTGAAGATTTAATATAACAATTTCTCCTTGAAGATTTAATATAACACTTTCTCCTTGAAGATTTAATATAACACTTTCTCCTTGAAGATTTAATATAACACTTTCTCCTTGAAGATTTATTATAACACTTCCTACTTGTAGATTTAATATAACAATTTCTCCTTGAAGATTTAATATTACACTTTCTCCTTGAAGATTTAATATAACACTTTCTCCTTGAAGATTTAATATAACACTTTCTCCTTGAAGATTTAATATAACACTTTCTCCTTGAAGATTTAATATAACACTTTCTCCTTGAAGATTTAATATAACAATTTCTCCTTTAAGATTTAATATAACACTTTCTCCTTGAAGATTTAATATAACACTTTCTCCTTGAAGATTTAATAGAACACTTTCTCCTTGAAGATTTAATATAACACTTTCTCCTTGTAGGTTTAATATAACACTTTCTCCTTGAAGGTTTAATATAACACTTTCTCCTTGAAGGTTTAATATAACACTTTCTCCTTGAAGATTTAATAGAACACTTTCTCCTTGAAGATTTAATATAACACTTTCTCCTTGAAGATTTAATATAACACTTTCTCATTGAAGATTTAATATAACACTTTCTCCTTGAAGATTTAATATTACACTTTCTCCTTGAAGATTTAATATAACACTTTCTCCTTGAAGATTTAATATAACACTTTCTCCTTGAAGATTTAATAAAACACTTTCTCCTTGAAGATTTAATAAAACACTTTCTCCTTGAAGATTTAATATAACACTTTCTCCTAGAAGATTTAATATAACACTTTCTCCTTGAAGATTTAATATAACACTTTCTCCTTGAAGATTTAATATAACACTTTCTCCTTGAAGATTTAATATAACAATTTCTCCTTGAAGATTGAATATAACACTTTCTCCTTGAAGATTTAATATAACACTTTCTCCTTGAAGATTTAATATAACACTTTCTCCTTGAAGATTGAATATAACAATTTCTCCTTGAAGATTGAATATAACACTTTCTCCTTGAAGATTTAATATAACACTTTCTCCTTGAAGATTTAATATAACACTTTCTCCTTGAAGATTTAATATAACACTTTCTCCCTGAAGATTTAATATAACACTTTCTCCTTGAAGATTTAATATAACAATTTCTCCTTGAAGATTGAATATAACACTTTCTCCTTGAAGATTTAATATAACACTTTCTCCCTGAAGATTTAATATAACACTTTCTCCTTGAAGATTTAATATAACACTTTCTCCTTGAAGATTTAGTATAACACTTTCTCCTTGAAGATTTAATATAACACTTTCTCCTTGAAGATTTAATATAACACTTTCTCCTTGAAGGTTTAATAAAACACTTTCTCCTTGAAGATTTAATATAACACTTTCTCCTTGAAGATTTAATATAACACTTTCTCCTTGAAGATTTAATAGAACACTTTCTCCTTGAAGATTTAATATAACACTTTCTCCTTGAAGATTTAATAGAACACTTTCTCCTTGAAGATTTAATATAACACTTTCTCCTTGAAGATTTAATATAACACTTTCTCCTTGAAGATTTAATATAACAATTTCTCCTTGAAGATTGAATATAACACTTTCTCCTTGAAGATTGAATATAACACTTTCTCCTTGAAGATTTAATATAACACTTTCTCCTTGAAGATTTAATATAACACTTTCTCCTTGAAGATTTAATATAACACTTTCTCCTTGAAGATTTAATATAACACTTTCTCCTTGAAGATTTAATATAACACTTTCTCCTTGAAGATTTAATATAACACTTTCTCCTTGAAGATTTAATATAACACTTTCTCCTTGAAGATTTAATATAACACTTTCTCCTTGAAGATTTAATAGAACACTTTCTCCTTGAAGATTTAATAGAACACTTTCTCCTTGAAGATTTAATATAACACTTTCTCCTTGAAGATTTAATATAACACTTTCTCCTTGAAGATTTAATATAACACTTTCTCCTTGAAGATTTAATATAACACTTTCTCCTTGAAGATTTAATATAACAATTTCTCCTTGAAGATTTAATATAACACTTTCTCCTTGAAGATTTAATATAACACTTTCTCCTTGAAGATTTAATATAACACTTTCTCCTTGAAGATTTAATATAACACTTTCTCCTTGAAGATTTAATATAACACTTTCTCCTTGAAGATTTAATAGAACACTTTCTCCTTGAAGATTTAATATAACACTTTCTCCTTGAAGATTTAATAGAACACTTTCTCCTTGAAGATTTAATAGAACACTTTCTCCTTGAAGATTTAATAGAACACTTTCTCCTTGAAGATTTAATATAACACTTTCTCCTTGAAGATTTAATATAACACTTTCTCCTTGAAGATTTAATATAACACTTTCTCCTTGAAGATTTAATATAACACTTTCTCCTTGAAGATTTAATATAACACTTTCTCCTTGAAGATTTAATATAACACTTTCTCCTTGAAGATTTAATATAACACTTTCTCCTTGAAGATTTAATATAACACTTTCTCCTTGAAGATTTAATATAACACTTTCTCCTTGAAGATTTAATATAACACTTTCTCCTTGAAGATTTAATAAAACACTTTCTCCTTGAAGATTTAATATAACACTTTCTCCTTGAAGATTTAATATAACACTTTCTCCTTGAAGATTTAATATAACACTTTCTCCTTGAAGATTTAATATAACACTTTCTCCTTGAAGATTTAATATAACACTTTCTCCTTGAAGATTTAATATAACACTTTCTCATTGAAGATTTAATATAACACTTTCTCCTTGAAGATTTAATATAACACTTTCTCCTTGAAGATTTAATATAACACTTTCTCCTTGAAGATTTAATATAACACTTTCTCCTTGAAGATTTAATATAACACTTTCTCCTTGAAGATTTAATATAACACTTTCTCCTTGAAGATTTAATATAACACTTTCTCCTTGAAGATTTAATATAACACTTTCTCCTTGAAGATTTAATATAACACTTTCTCCTTGAAGATTTAATATAACACTTTCTCCTTGAAGATTTAATATAACACTTTCTCCTTGAAGATTTAATATAACACTTTCTCCTTGAAGATTTAATATAACACTTTCTCCTTGAAGATTTAATATAACACTTTCTCCTTGAAGATTTAATATAACACTTTCTCCTTGAAGATTTAATATAACACTTTCTCCTTGAAGATTTAATATAACACTTTCTCCTTGAAGATTTAATATAACACTTTCTCCTTGAAGATTTAATATAACACTTTCTCCTTGAAGATTTAATATAACACTTTCTCCTTGAAGATTTAATATAACACTTTCTCCTTGAAGATTTAATATAACACTTTCTCCTTGAAGATTTAATATAACACTTTCTCCTTGAAGATTTAATATAACACTTTCTCCTTGAAGATTTAATATAACACTTTCTCCTTGAAGATTTAATATAACACTTTCTCCTTGAAGATTTAATATAACACTTTCTCCTTGAAGATTTAATATAACACTTTCTCCTTGAAGATTTAATATAACACTTTCTCCTTGAAGATTTAATATAACACTTTCTCCTTGAAGATTTAATATAACACTTTCTCCTTGAAGATTTAATATAACACTTTCTCCTTGAAGATTTAATATAACACTTTCTCCTTGAAGATTTAATATAACACTTTCTCCTTGAAGATTTAATATAACACTTTCTCCTTGAAGATTTAATATAACACTTTCTCCTTGAAGATTTAATATAACACTTTCTCCTTGAAGATTTAATATAACACTTTCTCCTTGAAGATTTAATATAACACTTTCTCCTTGAAGATTTAATATAACACTTTCTCCTTGAAGATTTAATATAACACTTTCTCCTTGAAGATTTAATATAACACTTTCTCCTTGAAGATTTAATATAACACTTTCTCCTTGAAGATTTAATATAACACTTTCTCCTTGAAGATTTAATATAACACTTTCTCCTTGAAGATTTAATATAACACTTTCTCCTTGAAGATTTAATATAACACTTTCTCCTTGAAGATTTAATATAACACTTTCTCCTTGAAGATTTAATATAACACTTTCTCATTGAAGATTTAATATAACACTTTCTCCTTGAAGATTTAATATTACACTTTCTCCTTGAAGATTTAATATAACACTTTCTCCTTGAAGATTTAATATAACACTTTCTCCTTGAAGATTTAATATAACACTTTCTCCTTGAAGATTTAATATAACACTTTCTCCTTGAAGATTTAATATAACACTTTCTCCTTGAAGATTTAATATAACACTTTCTCCTTGAAGATTTAATATAACACTTTCTCCTTGAAGATTTAATATAACACTTTCTCCTTGAAGATTTAATATAACACTTTCTCCTTGAAGATTTAATATAACACTTTCTCCTTGAAGATTTAATATTACACTTTCTCCTTGAAGATTTAATATAACACTTTCTCCTTGAAGATTTAATATAACACTTTCTCCTTGAAGATTTAATATAACACTTTCTCCTTGAAGACTTAATATAGCACTTTCTCCTTGAAGATTTAATAGAACACTTTCTCCTTGAAGATTTAATATAACACTTTCTCCTTGAAGATTTAATAGAACACTTTCTCCTTGAAGATTTAATAGAACACTTTCTCCTTGAAGATTTAATATAACACTTTCTCCTTGAAGATTTAATATAACACTTTCTCCTTGAAGATTTAATATAACACTTTCTCCTTGAAGATTTAATATAACACTTTCTCCTTGAAGATTTAATATAACACTTTCTCCTTGAAGATTTAATATAACAATTTCTCCTTGAAGATTTAATATAACACTTTCTCCTTGAAGATTTAGTATAACACTTTCTCCTTGAAGATTTAATATTACACTTTCTCCTTGAAGATTTAATATAACACTTTCTCCTTGAAGATTTAATATAACACTTTCTCCTTGAAGATTTAATATAACACTTTCTCCTTGAAGACTTAATATAACACTTTCTCCTTGAAGATTTAATAGAACACTTTCTCCTTGAAGATTTAATATAACACTTTCTCCTTGAAGATTTAATAGAACACTTTCTCCTTGAAGATTTAATAGAACACTTTCTCATTGAAGATTTAATATAACACTTTCTCCTTGAAGATTTAATATAACACTTTCTCCTTGAAGATTTAATATAACACTTTCTCCTTGAAGATTTAATATAACACTTTCTCCTTGAAGATTTAATAAAACACTTTCTCCTTGTAGGTTTAATATAACACTTTCTCCTTGAAGATTTAATAAAACACTTTCTCCTTGTAGGTTTAATATAACACTTTCTCCTTGAAGATTTAATAAAACACTTTCTCCTTGTAGGTTTAATATAACACTTTCTCCTTGAAGATTTAATATAACACTTTCTCCTTGAAGATTTAATATAACACTTTCTCCTTGAAGATTTAGTATAACACTTTCTCCTTGAAGATTTAATATAACACTTTCTCCTTGAAGATTTAATATAACACTTTCTCATTGAAGATTTAATATAACACTTTCTCCTTGAAGATTTAATACAGTCGAACCTGTCTAAGGCGACCATTCACGGGACTTTCAAAAACTGGTCCCATAGGACAGGTGGTCCTGCCTCACAGGTTTCACATAATAAATAGAGCGATAAAAAAAATTTTATCCTAAGCACTATGAAAACTAACCTGCAAATCAGCGTAATCCATGAGTAGAACATAGTGCTCATGTCGGTCTACAATAGCCACTGGTTGGACACTTTTCATAAAACACGATAGTTAAACACACAAAAATAAAACACACATACACAGATTCCACAGATGTTGTTTGACAGATGAAATAAACGATAAGTTCAATTTTTCTCTCAAGTCCATGATAACGTCTAGTATGTCAGATCTCCCGTTTGTTATTGAATAGGTGCGCAGAAGCTCCAAAGCATTATGTGCATCTGCGATAGTGTATGTTTTCTCAATGTCAGTAGAATCTTGTTCGTTGTCTGATTCACTATTCACATCCTCAGCAGCTAAAATTGCAGTGGCAGGAAGATCCCAAGTTTGTTTCTATTGTGTTGCAAGTTTGGAGCCCTGAATCAATCATGGAGATGTCTGTCAATTGGTATCCAAACAATTCTTTTGAAAGGTTATCCAAAGCAGTAGAAATTGCAGTAGAAACAATTTGCACGTCGGTCTTTGATGCAGATTCCATGTGCGTCAGAGAATATGCGTGTGTTTCAGCAGGACAATGAAAACCTGCTTTACAGAAACACTTAAGGATGGTTAAGTTGTCCACTTCTTTCCATGCTGCAGCAATCCAGTAGACTACATCCAGTAAATTGACCTGTTTCATGAGTTCGGTTCCGGAAGCATCCTTGTTTGATTCCATGACTGTGATAAGATGTAGAAGCTGTTTTTGTCTAAACTTTAATTTAAATGTCTGAATGACACCCTGGTCTAGGGGTTGAACTAATGCAGTTGTGTTGGGTGGCAGAAACTGCAGCTTAACATTCTGTAGTTCGATCTTGGGATGACAGGTAGCGTTGTCAACAAATAAAATAATGTGGCGCTTTTTTTTCTGCATCTTACGGTCAAAACTTTTCAGCCAATCTTCAAATATAGCTGCAGTCATCCATGCCTTTTTGTTGTTTCTGTAAATCACTGGCAGTGTGTTTATGTTGATGTTTTTTAAAAATCCTAGGGTTAGCTGCTTTCCCAATCACTAAAGCCGGTTCTCGTTCCCCCAACATGTTAGTGCATAGCATCACTGTTATTCGCTCTTTGCTTTTTTTACCCCCAGCGCATTTTTCTCCTTTGACAAAAAATGTTTTGTCCGTAGTCGCTTTGAAAAATAACCCGGTTTCATCTAAATTAAAAATGTCTTGAGCAGCGTAACCATAGCATATCTCGGATAATTTAGAAGTCCAGTCAGCCGCAGCACTCATATCTGAATCACCGACTTCGCCACATTGCTTACCAAACACAAGATTGTGTCTTTTAATGAAGGCCTCTAACCAGCCGTTCGATGCTTTAAAGACTGAGTTTTCCAATTCTTTTGCAAACTGTAAAGCTCGTTCTTTGATCATCGGCCCAGATAACGGAATTTTTCGTGCAAGTGCTGATTGACACCATTTCCAACAAAGTGTATTTATGTCTTCATTTCCCGTTTTCCTGCTATTCCTTCTTTTCATACTTGGTGCATTATTTTCAAAGTCATTCATATACTCGGCTTTTCTCTTTAACGTACGTAAAATCTGTGTCTTTCCCACTCCAAACTGTTCTGCCAATAATCGCGAACTTTTACCTTGCTGATTTTGTCGAATCACTGATATTCGTTCTTCCAGCGTTAATGCTTTTGGTTTTACACTTTTGACACTGGCCATTTCCTATATTGTGTGTAACACTTTTAAAATCCACAAAAATAATTCACTGAGATACTGTACATGTACATGAATACACTCTAAGCGGGCAATGACTAATTCTCTAGTTAATTCCTGTAATTTATACGGGCCACGCAATGGTCTACTCTGGTCTAGACGGAACCGCGAAGTGATGTCACTTCACGAATCATAGATCTGTGTCTGCACCAGTATTGACTGATAAACGTAACACGTCCCACTGTAATCTGGGACTCACTAAATACGGGAAAACATCAACACCTGTAGACACCTGTGTCGATCGTTTATAGCTCCCAGCGAGACGAAGGACTGGCTGGTCGTCATAAACGGGATAAATAACATTGGCGGCGGTTAATTAGCCTGGTCTCTGGTCGCGTCATACGGTGAGCGCCGTAATCAGTGTTAGCATATAGTAAAAAACTCGGGGAAATTGTAGACCCGGTCCTATAACCAGGGAAACGCTTTAAACAGGTGGTCCTAAGACCAGGTTCGACTGCATAACACTTTCTCCTTGAAGATTTAATATAACACTTTCTCCTTGAAGATTTAATATAACACTTTCTCCTTGAAGATTTAATAAAACACTTTCTCCTTGTAGGTTTAATATAACACTTTCTCCTTGAAGATTTAATATAACACTTTCTCCTTGAAGATTTAATATAACACTTTCTCCTTGAAGATTTAGTATAACACTTTCTCCTTGAAGATTTAATATTACACTTTCTCCTTGAAGATTTAATATAACACTTTCTCCTTGAAGATTTAATATAACACTTTCTCCTTGAAGATTTAATATAACACTTTCTCCTTGAAGATTTAATATAACACTTTCTCCTTGAAGATTTAATATAACAATTTCTCCTTTAAGATTTAATATAACACTTTCTCCTTGAAGATTTAATATAACACTTTCTCCTTGAAGATTTAATATAACACTTTCTCCTTGAAGATTTAATATAACACTTTCTCCTTGAAGATTTAATATAACACTTTCTCCTTGAAGATTTAATATAACACTTTCTCCTTGAAGATTTAATATAACACTTTCTCCTTGAAGATTTAATATAGCACTTTCTCCTTGAAGATTTAATATAACACTTTCTCCTTGAAGATTTAATATAACACTTTCTCCTTGAAGATTTAATATAACACTTTCTCCTTGAAGATTTAATATAACACTTTCTCCTTGAAGATTTAATATAACACTTTCTCCTTGAAGATTTAATATAACACTTTCTCCTTGAAGATTTAATATAACACTTTCTCCTTGAAGATTTAATATAACACTTTCTCCTTGAAGATTTAATAGAACACTTTCTCCTTGAAGATTTAATAGAACACTTTCTCCTTGAAGATTTAATATAACACTTTCTCCTTGAAGATTTAATATAACACTTTCTCCTTGAAGATTTAATATAGCACTTTCTCCTTGAAGATTTAATATAACACTTTCTCCTTGAAGATTTAATATAACACTTTCTCCTTGAAGATTTAATATAACACTTTCTCCTTGAAGATTTAATATAACACTTTCTCCTTGAAGATTTAATATAACACTTTCTCCTTGAAGATTTAATATAACAATTTCTCCTTGAAGATTTAATATAACAATTTCTCCTTTAAGATTTAATATAACACTTTCTCCTTTAAGATTTAATATAACACTTTCTCCTTGAAGATTTAATAGAACACTTTCTCCTTGAAGATTTAATATAACACTTTCTCCTTGTAGGTTTAATATAACACTTTCTCCTTGAAGGTTTAATATAACACTTTCTCCTTGAAGGTTTAATATAACACTTTCTCCTTGAAGATTTAATAGAACACTTTCTCCTTGAAGATTTAATATAACACTTTCTCCTTGAAGATTTAATATAACACTTTCTCATTGAAGATTTAATATAACACTTTCTCCTTGAAGATTTAATAGAACACTTTCTCCTTGAAGATTTAATATAACACTTTCTCCTTGAAGATTTAATATAACACTTTCTCCTTGAAGATTTAATAAAACACTTTCTCCTTGAAGATTTAATAAAACACTTTCTCCTTGAAGATTTAATATAACACTTTCTCCTTGAAGATTTAATATAACACTTTCTCCTTGAAGATTTAGTATAACACTTTCTCCTTGAAGATTTAATATAACACTTTCTCCTTGAAGATTTAATATAACACTTTCTCCTTGAAGATTTAGTATAACACTTTCTCCTTGAAGATTTAATATTACACTTTCTCCTTGAAGATTTAATATAACACTTTCTCCTTGAAGATTTAATATAACACTTTCTCCTTGAAGATTTAATATAACACTTTCTCCTTGAAGACTTAATATAGCACTTTCTCCTTGAAGATTTAATATAACACTTTCTCCTTGAAGATTTAATATAACACTTTCTCCTTGAAGATTTAATAGAACACTTTCTCCTTGAAGATTTAATAGAACACTTTCTCCTTGAAGATTTAATATAACACTTTCTCCTTGAAGATTTAATATAACACTTTCTCCTTGAAGATTTAATATAACACTTTCTCCTTGAAGATTTAATATAACACTTTCTCCTTGAAGATTTAATGTAACACTTTCTCCTTGAAGATTTAATATAACAATTTCTCCTTGAAGATTTAATATAACACTTTCTCCTTGAAGATTTAGTATAACACTTTCTCCTTGAAGATTTAATATTACACTTTCTCCTTGAAGATTTAATATAACACTTTCTCCTTGAAGATTTAATATAACACTTTCTCCTTGAAGATTTAATATAACACTTTCTCCTTGAAGACTTAATATAACACTTTCTCCTTGAAGATTTAATAGAACACTTTCTCCTTGAAGATTTAATATAACACTTTCTCCTTGAAGATTTAATAGAACACTTTCTCCTTGAAGATTTAATATAACACTTTCTCATTGAAGATTTAATATAACACTTTCTCCTTGAAGATTTAATATAACACTTTCTCCTTGAAGATTTAATAAAACACTTTCTCCTTGAAGATTTAATATAACACTTTCTCCTTGAAGATTTAATAAAACACTTTCTCCTTGTAGGTTTAATATAACACTTTCTCCTTGAAGATTTAATAAAACACTTTCTCCTTGTAGGTTTAATATAACACTTTCTCCTTGAAGATTTAATATAACACTTTCTCCTTGAAGATTTAATATAACACTTTCTCCTTGAAGATTTAGTATAACACTTTCTCCTTGAAGATTTAATATAACACTTTCTCCTTGAAGATTTAATATAACACTTTCTCATTGAAGATTTAATATAACACTTTCTCCTTGAAGATTTAATACAGTCGAACCTGTCTAAGGCGACCATTCACGGGACTTTCAAAAACTGGTCCCATAGGACAGGTGGTCCTGCCTCACAGGTTTCACATAATAAATAGAGCGATAAAAAAAATTTTATCCTAAGCACTATGAAAACTAACCTGCAAATCAGCGTAATCCATGAGTAGAACATAGTGCTCATGTCGGTCTACAATAGCCACTGGTTGGACACTTTTCATAAAACACGATAGTTAAACACACAAAAATAAAACACACATACACAGATTCCACAGATGTTGTTTGACAGATGAAATAAACGATAAGTTCAATTTTTCTCTCAAGTCCATGATAACGTCTAGTATGTCAGATCTCCCGTTTGTTATTGAATAGGTGCGCAGAAGCTCCAAAGCATTATGTGCATCTGCGATAGTGTATGTTTTCTCAATGTCAGTAGAATCTTGTTCGTTGTCTGATTCACTATTCACATCCTCAGCAGCTAAAATTGCAGTGGCAGGAAGATCCCAAGTTTGTTTCTATTGTGTTGCAAGTTTGGAGCCCTGAATCAATCATGGAGATGTCTGTCAATTGGTATCCAAACAATTCTTTTGAAAGGTTATCCAAAGCAGTAGAAATTGCAGTAGAAACAATTTGCACGTCGGTCTTTGATGCAGATTCCATGTGCGTCAGAGAATATGCGTGTGTTTCAGCAGGACAATGAAAACCTGCTTTACAGAAACACTTAAGGATGGTTAAGTTGTCCACTTCTTTCCATGCTGCAGCAATCCAGTAGACTACATCCAGTAAATTGACCTGTTTCATGAGTTCGGTTCCGGAAGCATCCTTGTTTGATTCCATGACTGTGATAAGATGTAGAAGCTGTTTTTGTCTAAACTTTAATTTAAATGTCTGAATGACACCCTGGTCTAGGGGTTGAACTAATGCAGTTGTGTTGGGTGGCAGAAACTGCAGCTTAACATTCTGTAGTTCGATCTTGGGATGACAGGTAGCGTTGTCAACAAATAAAATAATGTGGCGCTTTTTTTTCTGCATCTTACGGTCAAAACTTTTCAGCCAATCTTCAAATATAGCTGCAGTCATCCATGCCTTTTTGTTGTTTCTGTAAATCACTGGCAGTGTGTTTATGTTGATGTTTTTAAAAATCCTAGGGTTAGCTGCTTTCCCAATCACTAAAGCCGGTTCTCGTTCCCCCAACATGTTAGTGCATAGCATCACTGTTATTCGCTCTTTGCTTTTTTTACCCCCAGCGCATTTTTCTCCTTTGACAAAAAATGTTTTGTCCGTAGTCGCTTTGAAAAATAACCCGGTTTCATCTAAATTAAAAATGTCTTGAGCAGCGTAACCATAGCATATCTCGGATAATTTAGAAGTCCAGTCAGCCGCAGCACTCATATCTGAATCACCGACTTCGCCACATTGCTTACCAAACACAAGATTGTGTCTTTTAATGAAGGCCTCTAACCAGCCGTTCGATGCTTTAAAGACTGAGTTTTCCAATTCTTTTGCAAACTGTAAAGCTCGTTCTTTGATCATCGGCCCAGATAACGGAATTTTTCGTGCAAGTGCTGATTGACACCATTTCCAACAAAGTGTATTTATGTCTTCATTTCCCGTTTTCCTGCTATTCCTTCTTTTCATACTTGGTGCATTATTTTCAAAGTCATTCATATACTCGGCTTTTCTCTTTAACGTACGTAAAATCTGTGTCTTTCCCACTCCAAACTGTTCTGCCAATAATCGCGAACTTTTACCTTGCTGATTTTGTCGAATCACTGATATTCGTTCTTCCAGCGTTAATGCTTTTGGTTTTACACTTTTGACACTGGCCATTTCCTATATTGTGTGTAACACTTTTAAAATCCACAAAAATAATTCACTGAGATACTGTACATGTACATGAATACACTCTAAGCGGGCAATGACTAATTCTCTAGTTAATTCCTGTAATTTATACGGGCCACGCAATGGTCTACTCTGGTCTAGACGGAACCGCGAAGTGATGTCACTTCACGAATCATAGATCTGTGTCTGCACCAGTATTGACTGATAAACGTAACACGTCCCACTGTAATCTGGGACTCACTAAATACGGGAAAACATCAACACCTGTAGACACCTGTGTCGATCGTTTATAGCTCCCAGCGAGACGAAGGACTGGCTGGTCGTCATAAACGGGATAAATAACATTGGCGGCGGTTAATTAGCCTGGTCTCTGGTCGCGTCATACGGTGAGCGCCGTAATCAGTGTTAGCATATAGTAAAAAACTCGGGGAAATTGTAGACCCGGTCCTATAACCAGGGAAACGCTTTAAACAGGTGGTCCTAAGACCAGGTTCGACTGCATAACACTTTCTCCTTGAAGATTTAATATAACACTTTCTCCTTGAAGATTTAATATAACACTTTCTCCTTGAAGATTTAATAAAACACTTTCTCCATGTAGGTTTAATATAACACTTTCTCCTTGAAGATTTAATATAACACTTTCTCCTTGAAGATTTAATATAACACTTTCTCCTTGAAGATTTAGTAAAACACTTTCTCCTTGAAGATTTAATATTACACTTTCTCCTTGAAGATTTAATATAACACTTTCTCCTTGAAGATTTAATATAACACTTTCTCCTTGAAGATTTAATATAACACTTTCTCCTTGAAGACTTAATATAACACTTTCTCCTTGAAGATTTAATAGAACACTTTCTCCTTGAAGATTTAATATAACACTTTCTCCTTGAAGATTTAATATAACACTTTCTCCTTGAAGATTTAATAGAACACTTTCTCCTTGAAGATTTAATAGAGCACTTTCTCCTTGAAGATTTAATATAACACTTTCTCATTGAAGATTTAATATAACACTTTCTCCTTGAAGATTTAATATAACACTTTCTCCTTGAAGATTTAATATAACACTTTCTCCTTGAAGATTTAATATAACAATTTCTCCTTGAAGATTTAATATAACACTTTCTCCTTGAAGATTTAATATAACACTTTCTCCTTGAAGATTTAATATAACACTTTCTCCTTGAAGATTTATTATAACACTTCCTCCTTGTAGATTTAATATAACAATTTCACCTTGAAGATTTAATATAACACTTTCTCCTTGAAGATTTAATATAACACTTTCTCCTTGAAGATTTAATATAACACTTTCTCCTTGAAGATTTAATATAACACTTTCTCCTTGAAGATTTAATATAACACTTTCTCCTTGAAGACTTAATATAACACTTTCTCCTTGAAGATTTAATAGAACACTTTCTCCTTGAAGATTTAATATAACACTTTCTCCTTGAAGATTTAATATAACACTTTCTCCTTGAAGATTTAATAGAACACTTTCTCCTTGAAGATTTAATAGAGCACTTTCTCCTTGAAGATTTAATATAACACTTTCTCATTGAAGATTTAATATAACACTTTCTCCTTGAAGATTTAATATAACACTTTCTCCTTGAAGATTTAATATAACACTTTCTCCTTGAAGATTTAATATAACAATTTCTCCTTGAAGATTTAATATAACACTTTCTCCTTGAAGATTTAATATAACACTTTCTCCTTGAAGATTTAATATAACACTTTCTCCTTGAAGATTTATTATAACACTTCCTCCTTGTAGATTTAATATAACAATTTCACCTTGAAGATTTAATATAACACTTTCTCCTTGAAGATTTAATATAACACTTTCTCCTTGAAGATTTAATATAACACTTTCTCCTTGAAGATTTAATATAACACTTTCTCCTTGAAGATTTAATATAACACTTTCTCCTTGAAGATTTAATATAACACTTTCTCCTTGAAGATTTAATATAACACTTTCTCCTTGAAGATTTAATATAAAACTTTCTCCTTGAAGATTTAATATAACACTTTCTCCTTGAAGATTTAATATAACACTTTCTCCTTGAAGATTTAATATAACACTTTCTCCTTGAAGATTTAATATAACACTTTCTCCTTGAAGATTTAATATAACACTTTCTCCTTGAAGATTTAATATAACACTTTCTCCTTGAAGATTTAATATAACACTTTCTCCTTGAAGATTTAATATAACACTTTCTCCTTGAAGATTTAATATAACACTTTCTCCTTGAAGATTTAATATAACACTTTCTCCTTGAAGATTTAATATAACACTTTCTCATTGAAGATTTAATATAACACTTTCTCCTTGAAGATTTAATAAAACACTTTCTCCTTGTAGGTTTAATATAACACTTTCTCCTTGAAGATTTAATATAACACTTTCTCCTTGAAGATTTAATATAACACTTTCTCCTTGAAGATTTAGTATAACACTTTCTCCTTGAAGATTTAATATTACACTTTCTCCTTGAAGATTTAATATAACACTTTCTCCTTGAAGATTTAATATAACACTTTCTCCTTGAAGACTTAATATAACACTTTCTCCTTGAAGATTTAATAGAACACTTTCTCCTTGAAGATTTAATATAACACTTTCTCCTTGAAGATTTAATAGAACACTTTCTCCTTGAAGATTTAATAGAACACTTTCTCATTGAAGATTTAATATAACACTTTCTCCTTGAAGATTTAATAGAACACTTTCTCCTTGAAGATTTAATATAACACTTTCTCCTTGAAGATTTAATATAACACTTTCTCCTTGAAGATTTAATAAAACACTTTCTCCTTGTAGGTTTAATATAACACTTTCTCCTTGAAGATTTAATAGAACACTTTTTCCTTGAAGATTTAATAGAACACTTTCCCCTTGAAGATTTAATATAACACTTTCTCCTTGAAGATTAAATAAAACACTTTCTCCTTGTAGGTTTAATAAAACACTTTCTCCTTTTAGGATTAATATAACGCATTCTGCTTGAAGATTTAATATAACACTTTCTCCTTGAAGATTTAATATAACACTTTCTCCTTGAAGATTTAATATAACACTTTCTCCTTGAAGATTTAATATAACAATTTCTCCTTGAAGATTTAATATAACACTTTCTCCTTGAAGATTTAATATAACACTTTCTCCTTGAAGATTTAATATAACACTTTTTCCTTGAAGATTTAATAGAACACTTTTTCCTTGAAGATTTAATAGAACACTTTCTCCTTGAAGATTTAATAGAACACTTTCTCCTTGAAGATTTAATATAACACTTTCTCCTTGAAGATTTAATATAACACTTTCTCCTTGAAGATTTAATATAACACTTTCTCCTTGAAGACTTAATATAACACTTTCTCCTTGAAGATTTAATAGAACACTTTCTCCTTGAAGATTTAATATAACACTTTCTCCTTGAAGATTTAATATAACACTTTCTCCTTGAAGATTTAATATAACACTTTCTCCTTGAAGATTTAATATAACACTTTCTCCTTGAAGATTTAATAAAACACTTTCTCCTTGTAGGTTTAATATAACACTTTCTCCTTGAAGATTTAACATAACACTTTCTCCTTGAAGATTTAATATAACACTTTCTCCTTGAAGATTTAGTATAACACTTTCTCCTTGAAGATTTAATATAACACTTTCTCCTTGAAGATTTAATATAACACTTTCTCCTTGAAGATTTAATATAACACTTTCTCCTTGAAGATTTAATATAACACTTTCTCCTTGAAGATTTAATATAACAATTTCTCCTTGAAGATTTAATATAACACTTTCTCGTTGAAGATTTAATATAACACTTTCTCCTTGAAGATTTAATATAAAACTTTCTCCTTGAAGATTTAATATAACAATTTCTCCTTGAAGATTTAATATAACACTTTCTCCTTGAAGATTTAATATAACAATTTCTCCTTGAAGATTTAATATAACACTTTCTCCTTGAAGATTTAATAGAACACTTTCTCTTTGAAGATTTAATAGAACACTTTCTCCTTGAAGATTTAATATAACAATTTCTCCTTGAAGATTTAATATAACACTTTCTCCTTGAAGATTTAATATAACACTTTCTCATTGAAGATTTAATATAACACTTTCTCCTTGAAGATTTAATATAACACTTTCTCCTTGAAGATTTAATAAAACACTTTCTCCTTGAAGATTTAATATAACACTTTCTCATTGAAGATTTAATATAACACTTTCTCCTTGAAGATTTAATATAACACTTTCTCCTTGAAGATTTAATATAACACTTTCTCCTTGAAGATTTAATAAAACACTTTCTCCTTGTAGGTTTAATATAACACTTTCTCCTTGAAGATTTAACATAACACTTTCTCCTTGAAGATTTAATATAACACTTTCTCCTTGAAGATTTAGTATAACACTTTCTCCTTGAAGATTTAATATAACACTTTCTCCTTGAAGATTTAATATAACACTTTCTCCTTGAAGATTTAATATAACACTTTCTCCTTGAAGATTTAATATAACACTTTCTCCTTGAAGATTTAATATAACAATTTCTCCTTGAAGATTTAATATAACACTTTCTCCTTGAAGATTTAATATAACACTTTCTCCTTGAAGATTTAATATAAAACTTTCTCCTTGAAGATTTAATATAACAATTTCTCCTTGAAGATTTAATATAACACTTTCTCCTTGAAGATTTAATATAACAATTTCTCCTTGAAGATTTAATATAACACTTTCTCCTTGAAGATTTAATAGAACACTTTCTCTTTGAAGATTTAATAGAACACTTTCTCCTTGAAGATTTAATATAACACTTTCTCCTTGAAGATTTAATAGTACACTTTCTCCTTGAAGATTTAATAGAACACTTTCTCCTTGAAGATTTAATATAACACTTTCTCCTTGAAGATTTAATATAACACTTTCTCCTTGAAGATTTAATATAACACTTTCTCCTTGAAGATTTAATATAACACTTTCTCCTTGAAGATTTAATATAACACTTTCTCCTTGAAGATTTAATATAACACTTTCTCCTTGAAGATTTAATATAACACTTTCTCCTTGAAGATTTAATATAACACTTTCTCCTTGAAGATTTAATATAACACTTTCTCCTTGAAGATTTAATATAACACTTTCTCCTTGAAGATTTAATATAACACTTTCTCCTTGAAGATTTAATATAACACTTTCTCCTTGAAGATTTAATAAAACACTTTCTCCTTGAAGATTTAATATAACACTTTCTCCTTGAAGATTTAATATAACACTTTCTCCTTGAAGATTTAATATAACACTTTCTCCTTGAAGATTTAATATAACACTTTCTCCTTGAAGATTTAATATAACACTTTCTCCTTGAAGATTTAATATAACACTTTCTCCTTGAAGATTTAATATAACACTTTCTCCTTGAAGATTTAATATAACACTTTCTCCTTGAAGATTTAATATAACACTTTCTCCTTGAAGATTTAATATAACACTTTCTCCTTGAAGATTTAATATAACACTTTCTCCTTGAAGATTTAATATAACACTTTCTCCTTGAAGATTTAATATAACACTTTCTCCTTGAAGATTTAATATAACACTTTCTCCTTGAAGATTTAATATAACACTTTCTCCTTGAAGATTTAATATAACACTTTCTCCTTGAAGATTTAATATAACACTTTCTCCTTGAAGATTTAATATAACACTTTCTCCTTGAAGATTTAATATAACACTTTCTCCTTGAAGATTTAATATAACACTTTCTCCTTGAAGATTTAATATAACACTTTCTCCTTGAAGATTTAATATAACACTTTCTCCTTGAAGATTTAATATAACACTTTCTCCTTGAAGATTTAATATAACACTTTCTCCTTGAAGATTTAATATAACACTTTCTCCTTGAAGATTTAATATAACACTTTCTCCTTGAAGATTTAATATAACACTTTCTCCTTGAAGATTTAATATAACACTTTCTCCTTGAAGATTTAATATAACACTTTCTCCTTGAAGATTTAATATAACACTTTCTCCTTGAAGATTTAATATAACACTTTCTCCTTGAAGATTTAATATAACACTTTCTCCTTGAAGATTTAATATAACACTTTCTCCTTGAAGATTTAATATAACACTTTCTCCTTGAAGATTTAATATAACACTTTCTCCTTGAAGATTTAATATAACACTTTCTCCTTGAAGATTTAATATAACACTTTCTCCTTGAAGATTTAATATAACACTTTCTCCTTGAAGATTTAATATAACACTTTCTCCTTGAAGATTTAATATAACACTTTCTCCTTGAAGATTTAATATAACACTTTCTCCTTGAAGATTTAATATAACACTTTCTCCTTGAAGATTTAATATAACACTTTCTCCTTGAAGATTTAATATAACACTTTCTCCTTGAAGATTTAATATAACACTTTCTCCTTGAAGATTTAATATAACACTTTCTCCTTGAAGATTTAATATAACACTTTCTCCTTGAAGATTTAATATAACACTTTCTCCTTGAAGATTTAATATAACACTTTCTCCTTGAAGATTTAATATAACACTTTCTCCTTGAAGATTTAATATAACACTTTCTCCTTGAAGATTTAATATAACACTTTCTCCTTGAAGATTTAATATAACACTTTCTCCTTGAAGATTTAATATAACACTTTCTCCTTGAAGATTTAATATAACACTTTCTCCTTGAAGATTTAATATAACACTTTCTCCTTGAAGATTTAATATAACACTTTCTCCTTGAAGATTTAATATAACACTTTCTCCTTGAAGATTTAATATAACACTTTCTCCTTGAAGATTTAATATAACACTTTCTCCTTGAAGATTTAATATAACACTTTCTCCTTGAAGATTTAATATAACACTTTCTCCTTGAAGATTTAATATAACACTTTCTCCTTGAAGATTTAATATAACACTTTCTCCTTGAAGATTTAATATAACACTTTCTCCTTGAAGATTTAATATAACACTTTCTCCTTGAAGATTTAATATAACACTTTCTCCTTGAAGATTTAATATAACACTTTCTCCTTGAAGATTTAATATAACACTTTCTCCTTGAAGATTTAATATAACACTTTCTCCTTGAAGATTTAATATAACACTTTCTCCTTGAAGATTTAATATAACACTTTCTCCTTGAAGATTTAATATAACACTTTCTCCTTGAAGATTTAATATAACACTTTCTCCTTGAAGATTTAATATAACACTTTCTCCTTGAAGATTTAATATAACACTTTCTCCTTGAAGATTTAATATAACACTTTCTCCTTGAAGATTTAATATAACACTTTCTCCTTGAAGATTTAATATAACACTTTCTCCTTGAAGATTTAATATAACACTTTCTCCTTGAAGATTTAATATAACACTTTCTCCTTGAAGATTTAATATAACACTTTCTCCTTGAAGATTTAATATAACACTTTCTCCTTGAAGATTTAATAGAACACTTTCTCCTTGAAGATTTAATAGAACACTTTCTCCTTGAAGATTTAATATAACACTTTCTCCTTGAAGATTTAATATAACACTTTCTCCTTGAAGATTTAATATAACACTTTCTCCTTGAAGATTTAATATAACACTTTCTCCTTGAAGATTTAATATAACACTTTCTCCTTGAAGATTTAATATAACACTTTCTCCTTGAAGATTTAATATAACACTTTCTCCTTGAAGATTTAATATAACACTTTCTCCTTGAAGATTTAATATAACACTTTCTCCTTGAAGATTTAATATAACACTTTCTCCTTGAAGATTTAATATAACACTTTCTCCTTGAAGATTTAATATAACACTTTCTCCTTGAAGATTTAATATAACACTTTCTCCTTGAAGATTTAATATAACACTTTCTCCTTGAAGATTTAATATAACACTTTCTCCTTGAAGATTTAATATAACACTTTCTCCTTGAAGATTTAATATAACACTTTCTCCTTGAAGATTTAATATAACACTTTCTCCTTGAAGATTTAATATAACACTTTCTCCTTGAAGATTTAATATAACACTTTCTCCTTGAAGATTTAATATAACACTTTCTCCTTGAAGATTTAATATAACACTTTCTCCTTGAAGATTTAATATAACACTTTCTCCTTGAAGATTTAATATAACACTTTCTCCTTGAAGATTTAATATAACACTTTCTCCTTGAAGATTTAATATAACACTTTCTCCTTGAAGATTTAATATAACACTTTCTCCTTGAAGATTTAATATAACACTTTCTCCTTGAAGATTTAATATAACACTTTCTCCTTGAAGATTTAATATAACACTTTCTCCTTGAAGATTTAATATAACACTTTCTCCTTGAAGATTTAATATAACACTTTCTCCTTGAAGATTTAATATAACACTTTCTCCTTGAAGATTTAATATAACACTTTCTCCTTGAAGATTTAATATAACACTTTCTCCTTGAAGATTTAATATAACACTTTCTCCTTGAAGATTTAATATAACACTTTCTCCTTGAAGATTTAATATAACACTTTCTCCTTGAAGATTTAATATAACACTTTCTCCTTGAAGATTTAATATAACACTTTCTCCTTGAAGATTTAATATAACACTTTCTCCTTGAAGATTTAATATAACACTTTCTCCTTGAAGATTTAATATAACACTTTCTCCTTGAAGATTTAATATAACACTTTCTCCTTGAAGATTTAATATAACACTTTCTCCTTGAAGATTTAATATAACACTTTCTCCTTGAAGATTTAATATAACACTTTCTCCTTGAAGATTTAATATAACACTTTCTCCTTGAAGATTTAATATAACACTTTCTCCTTGAAGATTTAATATAACACTTTCTCCTTGAAGATTTAATATAACACTTTCTCCTTGAAGATTTAATATAACACTTTCTCCTTGAAGATTTAATATAACACTTTCTCCTTGAAGATTTAATATAACACTTTCTCCTTGAAGATTTAATATAACACTTTCTCCTTGAAGATTTAATATAACACTTTCTCCTTGAAGATTTAATATAACACTTTCTCCTTGAAGATTTAATATAACACTTTCTCCTTGAAGATTTAATATAACACTTTCTCCTTGAAGATTTAATATAACACTTTCTCCTTGAAGATTTAATATAACACTTTCTTTCTCCTTGAAGATTTAATATAACACTTTCTCCTTGAAGATTTAATATAACACTTTCTCCTTGAAGATTTAATATAACACTTTCTCCTTGAAGATTTAATATAACACTTTCTCCTTGAAGATTTAATATAACACTTTCTCCTTGAAGATTTAATATAACACTTTCTCCTTGAAGATTTAATATAACACTTTCTCCTTGAAGATTTAATATAACACTTTCTCCTTGAAGATTTAATATAACACTTTCTCCTTGAAGATTTAATATAACACTTTCTCCTTGAAGATTTAATATAACACTTTCTCCTTGAAGATTTAATATAACACTTTCTCCTTGAAGATTTAATATAACACTTTCTCCTTGAAGATTTAATATAACACTTTCTCCTTGAAGATTTAATATAACACTTTCTCCTTGAAGATTTAATATAACACTTTCTCCTTGAAGATTTAATATAACACTTTCTCCTTGAAGATTTAATATAACACTTTCTCCTTGAAGATTTAATATAACACTTTCTCCTTGAAGATTTAATATAACACTTTCTCCTTGAAGATTTAATATAACACTTTCTCCTTGAAGATTTAATATAACACTTTCTCCTTGAAGATTTAATATAACACTTTCTCCTTGAAGATTTAATATAACACTTTCTCCTTGAAGATTTAATATAACACTTTCTCCTTGAAGATTTAATATAACACTTTCTCCTTGAAGATTTAATATAACACTTTCTCCTTGAAGATTTAATATAACACTTTCTCCTTGAAGATTTAATATAACACTTTCTCCTTGAAGATTTAATATAACACTTTCTCCTTGAAGATTTAATATAACACTTTCTCCTTGAAGATTTAATATAACACTTTCTCCTTGAAGATTTAATATAACACTTTCTCCTTGAAGATTTAATATAACACTTTCTCCTTGAAGATTTAATATAACACTTTCTCCTTGAAGATTTAATATAACACTTTCTCCTTGAAGATTTAATATAACACTTTCTCCTTGAAGATTTAATATAACACTTTCTCCTTGAAGATTTAATATAACACTTTCTCCTTGAAGATTTAATATAACACTTTCTCCTTGAAGATTTAATATAACACTTTCTCCTTGAAGATTTAATATAACACTTTCTCCTTGAAGATTTAATATAACACTTTCTCCTTGAAGATTTAATATAACACTTTCTCCTTGAAGATTTAATATAACACTTTCTCCTTGAAGATTTAATATAACACTTTCTCCTTGAAGATTTAATATAACACTTTCTCCTTGAAGATTTAATATAACACTTTCTCCTTGAAGATTTAATATAACACTTTCTCCTTGAAGATTTAATATAACACTTTCTCCTTGAAGATTTAATATAACACTTTCTCCTTGAAGATTTAATATAACACTTTCTCCTTGAAGATTTAATATAACACTTTCTCCTTGAAGATTTAATATAACACTTTCTCCTTGAAGATTTAATATAACACTTTCTCCTTGAAGATTTAATATAACACTTTCTCCTTGAAGATTTAATATAACACTTTCTCCTTGAAGATTTAATATAACACTTTCTCCTTGAAGATTTAATATAACACTTTCTCCTTGAAGATTTAATATAACACTTTCTCCTTGAAGATTTAATATAACACTTTCTCCTTGAAGATTTAATATAACACTTTCTCCTTGAAGATTTAATATAACACTTTCTCCTTGAAGATTTAATATAACACTTTCTCCTTGAAGATTTAATATAACACTTTCTCCTTGAAGATTTAATATAACACTTTCTCCTTGAAGATTTAATATAACACTTTCTCCTTGAAGATTTAATATAACACTTTCTCCTTGAAGATTTAATATAACACTTTCTCCTTGAAGATTTAATATAACACTTTCTCCTTGAAGATTTAATATAACACTTTCTCCTTGAAGATTTAATATAACACTTTCTCCTTGAAGATTTAATATAACACTTTCTCCTTGAAGATTTAATATAACACTTTCTCCTTGAAGATTTAATATAACACTTTCTCCTTGAAGATTTAATATAACACTTTCTCCTTGAAGATTTAATATAACACTTTCTCCTTGAAGATTTAATATAACACTTTCTCCTTGAAGATTTAATATAACACTTTCTCCTTGAAGATTTAATATAACACTTTCTCCTTGAAGATTTAATATAACACTTTCTCCTTGAAGATTTAATATAACACTTTCTCCTTGAAGATTTAATATAACACTTTCTCCTTGAAGATTTAATATAACACTTTCTCCTTGAAGATTTAATATAACACTTTCTCCTTGAAGATTTAATATAACACTTTCTCCTTGAAGATTTAATATAACACTTTCTCCTTGAAGATTTAATATAACACTTTCTCCTTGAAGATTTAATATAACACTTTCTCCTTGAAGATTTAATATAACACTTTCTCCTTGAAGATTTAATATAACACTTTCTCCTTGAAGATTTAATATAACACTTTCTCCTTGAAGATTTAATATAACACTTTCTCCTTGAAGATTTAATATAACACTTTCTCCTTGAAGATTTAATATAACACTTTCTCCTTGAAGATTTAATATAACACTTTCTCCTTGAAGATTTAATATAACACTTTCTCCTTGAAGATTTAATATAACACTTTCTCCTTGAAGATTTAATATAACACTTTCTCCTTGAAGATTTAATATAACACTTTCTCCTTGAAGATTTAATATAACACTTTCTCCTTGAAGATTTAATATAACACTTTCTCCTTGAAGATTTAATATAACACTTTCTCCTTGAAGATTTAATATAACACTTTCTCCTTGAAGATTTAATATAACACTTTCTCCTTGAAGATTTAATATAACACTTTCTCCTTGAAGATTTAATATAACACTTTCTCCTTGAAGATTTAATATAACACTTTCTCCTTGAAGATTTAATATAACACTTTCTCCTTGAAGATTTAATATAACACTTTCTCCTTGAAGATTTAATATAACACTTTCTCCTTGAAGATTTAATATAACACTTTCTCCTTGAAGATTTAATATAACACTTTCTCCTTGAAGATTTAATATAACACTTTCTCCTTGAAGATTTAATATAACACTTTCTCCTTGAAGATTTAATATAACACTTTCTCCTTGAAGATTTAATATAACACTTTCTCCTTGAAGATTTAATATAACACTTTCTCCTTGAAGATTTAATATAACACTTTCTCCTTGAAGATTTAATATAACACTTTCTCCTTGAAGATTTAATATAACACTTTCTCCTTGAAGATTTAATATAACACTTTCTCCTTGTAGATTTAATATAACACTTTCTCCTTGAAGATTTAATATAACACTTTCTCCTTGAAGATTTAATATAACACTTTCTCCTTGAAGATTTAATATAACACTTTCTCCTTGAAGATTTAATATAACACTTTCTCCTTGAAGATTTAATATAACACTTTCTCCTTGAAGATTTAATATAACACTTTCTCCTTGAAGATTTAATATAACACTTTCTCCTTGAAGATTTAATATAACACTTTCTCCTTGAAGATTTAATAGAACACTTTCTCCTTGAAGATTTAATATAACACTTTCTCCTTGAAGATTTAATATAACACTTTCTCCTTGAAGATTTAATATAACACTTTCTCCTTGAAGATTTAATATAACACTTTCTCCTTGAAGATTTAATATAACACTTTCTCCTTGAAGATTTAATAGAACACTTTCTCCTTGAAGATTTAATATAACACTTTCTCCTTGAAGATTTAATATAACACTTTCTCCTTGAAGATTTAATATAACACTTTCTCCTTGAAGATTTAATATAACACTTTCTCCTTGAAGATTTAATATAACACTTTCTCCTTGAAGATTTAATAGAACACTTTCTCCTTGAAGATTTAATATAACACTTTCTCCTTGAAGATTTAATATAACACTTTCTCCTTGAAGATTTAATATAACACTTTCTCCTTGAAGATTTAATATAACACTTTCTCCTTGAAGATTTAATATAACACTTTCTCCTTGAAGATTTAATATAACACTTTCTCCTTGAAGATTTAATATAACACTTTCTCCTTGAAGATTTAATATAACACTTTCTCCTTGAAGATTTAATATAACACTTTCTCCTTGAAGATTTAATATAACACTTTCTCCTTGAAGATTTAATATTACACTTTCTCCTTGAAGATTTAATATAACACTTTCTCCTTGAAGATTTAATATAACACTTTCTCCTTGAAGATTTAATATAACACTTTCTCCTTGAAGATTTAATATAACACTTTCTCCTTGAAGATTTAATATAACACTTTCTCCTTGAAGATTTAATATAACACTTTCTCCTTGTAGATTTAATATAACACTTTCTCCTTGAAGATTTAATATAACACTTTCTCCTTGAAGATTTAATATAACACTTTCTCCTTGAAGATTTAATATAACACTTTCTCCTTGAAGATTTAGTATAACACTTTCTCCTTGAAGATTTAATATAACACTTTCTCCTTGAAGATTTAATATAACACTTTCTCCTTGAAGATTTAATATAACACTTTCTCCTTGAAGATTTAATATAACACTTTCTCCTTGAAGATTTAATATAACACTTTCTCCTTGAAGATTTAATATAACACTTTCTCCTTGAAGATTTAATATAACACTTTCTCCTTGAAGATTTAATATAACACTTTCTCCTTGAAGATTTAATATAACACTTTCTCCTTGAAGATTTAATATAACACTTTCTCCTTGAAGATTTAATATAACACTTTCTCCTTGAAGATTTAATATAACACTTTCTCCTTGAAGATTTAATATAACACTTTCTCCTTGAAGATTTAATATAACACTTTCTCCTTGAAGATTTAATATAACACTTTCTCCTTGAAGATTTAATATAACACTTTCTCCTTGAAGATTTAATATAACACTTTCTCCTTGAAGATTTAATATAACACTTTCTCCTTGAAGATTTAATATAACACTTTCTCCTTGAAGATTTAATATAACAATTTCTACTTGAAGATTTAATATAACACTTTCTCCTTGAAGATTTATAGAACACTTTCTCCTTGAAGATTTAATATAACACTTTCTCCTTGAAGATTTAATATAACACTTTCTCCTTGAAGATTTAATATAACACTTTCTCCTTGAAGATTTAATAGAACACTTTCTCCTTGAAGATTTAATATAACACTTTCTCCTTGAAGATTTAATATAACACTTTCTCCTTGAAGATTTAATATAACACTTTCTCCTTGAAGATTTAATATAACACTTTCTCCTTGAAGATTTAATATAACACTTTCTCCTTGAAGATTTAATATAACACTTTCTCCTTGAAGATTTAATATAACAATTTCTCCTTGAAGATTTAATATAACACTTTCTCCTTGAAGATTTAATATAACACTTTCTCCTTGAAGATTTAATATAACACTTTCTCCTTGAAGATTTAATATAACACTTCTCCTTGTAGATTTAATATAACACTTTCTCCTTGAAGATTTAATATAACACTTTCTCCTTGAAGATTTAATATAACACTTTCTCCTTGAAGATTTAATATAACACTTTCTCCTTGAAGATTTAATATAACACTTTCTCCTTGAAGATTTAATAAAACACTTTCTCCTTGTAGATTTAATAAAACACTTTCTCCTTTTAGGTTTAATATAACACATTCTGCTTGAAGATTTAATATAACACTTTCTCCTTGAAGATTTAATAGAACACTTTCTCCTTGAAGATTTAATATAACACTTTCTCCTTGAAGATTTAATATAACACTTTCTCCTTGAAGATTTAATATAACACTTTCTCCTTGAAGATTTAATATAACACTTTCTCCTTGAAGATTTAATATAACACTTTCTCCTTGAAGATTTAATAGAACACTTTCTCCTTGAAGATTTAATATAACACTTTCTCCTTGAAGATTTAATATAACACTTTCTCCTTGAAGATTTAATATAACACTTTCTCCTTGAAGATTTAATATAACACTTTCTCCTTGAAGATTTAATATAACACTTTCTCCTTGAAGATTTAATATAACACTTTCTCCTTGAAGATTTAATATAACACTTTCTCCTTGAAGATTTAATATAACACTTTCTCCTTGAAGATTTAATATAACACTTTCTCCTTGAAGATTTAATATAACACTTTCTCCTTGAAGATTTAATATAACACTTTCTCCTTGAAGATTTAATAGAACACTTTCTCCTTGAAGATTTAATATAACACTTTCTCATTGAAGATTTAATATAACACTTTCTCCTTGAAGATTTAATATAACACTTTCTCCTTGAAGATTTAATATAACAATTTCTCCTTGAAGATTTAATATAACACTTTCTCCTTGAAGATTTAATATAACACTTTCTCCTTGAAGATTTAATATAACACTTTCTCCTTGAAGATTTAATATAACAATTTCTCCTTGAAGATTTAATATAACACTTTCTCCTTGAAGATTTAATATAACACTTTCTCCTTGAAGATTTAATATAACACTTTCTCCTTGAAGATTTAATAAAACACTTTCTCCTTGTAGGTTTAATATAACACTTTCTCCTTGAAGATTTAATATAACACTTTCTCCTTGAAGATTTAATATAACACTTTCTCCTTGAAGATTTAGTATAACACTTTCTCCTTGAAGATTTAATATTACACTTTCTCCTTGAAGATTTAATATAACACTTTCTCCTTGAAGATTTAATATAACACTTTCTCCTTGAAGATTTAATAGAACACTTTCTCCTTAAAGACTTAATATAACACTTTCTCCTTGAAGATTTAATAGAACACTTTCTCCTTGAAGATTTAATATAACACTTTCTCCTTGAAGATTTAATAGAACACTTTCTCCTTGAAGATTTAATAGAACACTTTCTCCTTGAAGATTTAATATAACACTTTCTCCTTGAAGATTTAATATAACACTTTCTCCTTGAAGATTTAATATAACATTTTCTCCTCGAAGATTTAATAGTACACTTTCTCCTTGAAGATTTAATAGAACACTTTCTCCTTGAAGATTTAATATAACACGTTCTCCTTGAAGATTTAATAGAACACTTTCTCCTTGAAGATTTAATATAACACTTTCTCCTTGTAGGTTTAATATAACACTTTCTCCTTGAAGATTTAATATAACACTTTCTCCTTGAAGATTTAATATAACACTTTCTCCTTGAAGATTTAATATAACACTTTCTCCTTGAAGATTTAAGTTGAGTAAATGAGTGGAAATATCTGACAGATATGTCAATCTGATTAACCAGGAAATATCTGACAGATATGTCAATCTGATTAACCAGGAAATATCTGACAGATATGTCAATCTTATCAACCAGGAAATATCTGACAGATATGTCGGTCTGATTAACCAGGAAATATCTGACAGATATGTCAATCTGATCAACCAGGAAATATCTAACGGTAGGTACTTGATTTGGGACTAAAATGTATGAACACTAAATTCACCTCAAATAATATCAACTACTTTACCTGGCAGAAATCATAAGATTTTTATTAACACAAGTTTAAGAGAGAAACACAGCAGCTTAGTTCGTTCAACGACCATTAAACTGAAATGAAGTGACGTGGTTATACACGTAGCTTCAAGAAATGTCACGCCTTTTCTATCAAACACACATGGCAACACACATGCAAGTACAGGACATATTTTGTTTCCTTTCAAGCTCCTTTATTAATGTGCTTATAGTTAAGGTTATGGAAAGCCACGGTATCAGTGCAATTAAAATCCATAGTTGCTCAAACACCCCCCCCCCCACCCCGTGCCAGTGGAATCATCCGATTTAACATCTTATCTCATTGAAAGATCCAAACAAGGAACGGCAGCTGCAGTCTCCATCATCGCTGTCTCAGCACACGCCAAAGGACATAGGGCGAAGCCACACTGAAAGTGAACACAGCCATCTGTTCCACGTCATACGATATCATAATTCATCGTAAGCAATCGGAATATCGAAAGACCAATCGGAATATCGAAAGACCAATCGGAATATCGAAAGACCAATCGGAATATCGAAAGACCAATCGGAATATCGAAAGACCAATCGGAATATCGAAAGACGATCTGGATGAAAAACACAGCTCACGGTGTGCACAGCTCACTTAACTCAGTGGCTTTGGCACCAAGCTGAACTTCTTTCTTTGATATTTGTCCAGTTTAAAGGTATTTGTGATGACACTCCAACATTTCTTTCTTTGATATTTGTCCAGTTTAAAGGTGTGTGTGATGACACTCCAACATTTCTTTCTTTGATATTTGTCCAGTTTAAAGGTGTTTGTGATGACACTCTACCATTTTTTTTCTTTGATATTTATCCAGTTTAAATATGTTTGTGATGACACTCCAACATTTCTTTCATTCATATTTGTCCAGTTTAAAGGTGTTTGTGATGACACTCAACCATTTATTTCTTTGATATTTGTCCAGTTTAAATGTGTTTCTGATGACAATCTACCATTTCTTTCATTGATATTTATCCAGTTTAAAGGTGTGTGTGATGACACTCCACCATTTCTTTCTTTGATATTTGTCCAGTTTAAAGGTGTTTGTGATGACACTCCACCATTCCTTTAAATGATATTTGTCCAGTTTAAAGGTATTTGTGATGACACTCCACCATTTCTTTCTTTGATATTTGTCCAGTTTAAAAGTATTTGTGATGATACCCCACCATTTCTTTCTTTGATATTTGTCCAGTTTAAAGGTGTTTGTGATGACATTCCACCATTTATTTCTTTGATATTTGTCCAGTTTAAATGTGTTTGTGATGATACCCCACCATTTCTTTCTTTGATATTTGTCCAGTTTAAAGGTGTTTGTGATGACACTTCACCGTTTCTTTCTTTGATATTTGTCCAGTTTAAAGGTGTTTGTGATGACACCCCAACATTTCTTTCTTTGATATTTTCCAGTTTAAATGTGTTTGTGATGACACTCTACCATTTCTTTCATTCATATTTGTCCAGTTTAAAGGTGTTTGTGATGACACTCCACCATTTCTTTCTTTGATATTTGTCCAGTTTAAATGTGTTTCTGATGACACTCTACCATTTCTTTCTTTGATATTTGTCCAGTTTAAATGTGTTTGTGATGACACTCCACTATTTCTTTCTTTGATATTTGTCCAGTTTAAAGGTGTTTGTGATGACACTCCACCATTTCTTTCTTTCATATTTGTCCAGTTTAAAGGTGTTTGTGATGACACTCCACCATTTCTTTCTTTGATATTTGTCCAGTTTAAAGGTGTTTGTGATGACACTCCACTATTTCTTTCTTTGATATTTGTCCAGTTTAAATGTGTTTGTGATGACACTCCACTATTTCTTTCTTTGATATTTGTCCAGTTTAAAGGTGTTTGTGATGACACTCCACCATTCCTTTCAATGATATTTGTCCAGTTTAAAGGTGTTTGTGATGACACTCCACTATTTCTTTCTTTAATATTTGTCCAGTTTAAATGTGTTTGTGATGACACTCCACTATTTCTTTCTTTAATATTTGTCCAGTTTAAAAGTGTTTGTGATGACACTCCACTATTTCTTTCTTTAATATTTGTCCAGTTTAAATGTGTTTGTGATGACACTCCACTATTTCTTTCTTTGATATTTGTCCAGTTTAAATGTGTTTGTGATGACACTCCACCATTTCTTTCTTTGTGCTGAGACTGATGTTTTGGAGGTGTTGAGTTAGAAATGTCTATTTTTTAGTGAAAATTGTACTTCTTTTTGTGATTTATTCCCTCTTTCCATTTAACTACAAAATATCACCATAATCTTCACGCCTTTGCAGAGCCCCTGTGACGGCACCGCGGACCTCTTACGCGGGCGGAACATAGTTTGAGAACCGCTATTATCAAATGAGACTACACATCGCTATATTGATCACCCGTTACTAACGCTGTCCACCTTGTGTATAGGATACAGCAAGTTGTTTATGGAAGGACAATTGACTTTATTCTTGGTGCATTTAACATATCGTCTCGTTGTATCCGCTTTTATGATGTCTCTTTCACGTGAAGCCATCACTAGAGAATGCAATAATTATCTCCCTTGACCCCGCCTCAGATCATCATTTTGTTATTGCCACAATTATCTCCATTGAGCCCGTCTCAGATCATCATTTTGTTATTGCCACAATTATCTCCCTTGAGCCCGTCTCAGATCATCATTTTGTTTTTGCCACAATTATCTCCCTTGAACCGGCCTCGGATCATCATTTTGTTATTGCCACAATTATCTCCATTGAGCCCGCCTCGGATCATCATTTTGTTATTGCTACAATTATCTCCCTTGAGCTCGCCTCAGATCATCATTTTGTTATTGCCACAATTATCACCCTTGAGCCCGCCTCAGATCATCATTTTGTTATTGCTACAATTATCTCCCTTGAGCTCGCCTCAGATCATCATTTTCTTATTGCCACAATTATCTCCATTGAGCCCGCCTCAGATCATCATTTTGTTATTGCTACAATTATCTCCCTTGAGCTCGCCTCAGATCATCATTTTGTTATTGCCACAATTATCTCCCTTGAGCCCGCCTCAGATCATCATTTTGTTATTGCCACAATTATCTCCCTTGAACCGGCCTCGGATCATCATTTTGTTATTGCTACAATTATCTCCCTTGAGCCCGCCTCAGATCATCATTTTGTTATTGCTACAATTATCTCCCTTGAGCCCGCCTCAGATCATCATTTTGTTATTGCCACAATAATATCCCATGAGCCCGCCTCAGATCATCATTTTGTTATTGCCACAATTATCTCCATTGAGCCCGCCTCAGATCATCATTTTGTTTTTGCCACAATTATCTCCCTTGAGCCCGCCTCGGATCATCATTTTGTTTTTGCCACAATTATCTCCATTGAGCCCGCCTCAGATCATCATTTTGTTTTTGCCACAATTATCTCCATTGAGCCCGCCTCAGATCATCATTTTGTTATTGCCACAATTATCTCCCTTGAGCCCGCCTCAGATCATCATTTTGTTTTTGCCACAATTATCTCCATTGAGCCCGCCTCAGATCATCATTTTGTTTTTGCCACAATAATCTCCCTTGAGCCCGCCTCAGATCATCATTTTGTTATTGCCACAATTATCTCCCTTGAGCCCGCCTCAGATCATCATTTTGTTTTTGCCACAATTATCTCCCTTGAGCCCGCCTCAGATCATCATTTTGTTTTTGCCACAATTATCTCCATTGAGCCCGCCTCAGATCATCATTTTGTTTTTGCCACAATTATCTCCATTGAGCCCGCCTCAGATCATCATTTTGTTATTGCCATAATTATCTCCCTTGAGCCCGCCTCAGATCATCATTTTGTTATTGCTACAATTATCTCCCTTGAGCCCGCCTCAGATCATCATTTTGTTATTGCCACAATTATATCCCATGAGCCCGCCTCAGATCATCATTTTGTTATTGCCACAATTATATCCCATGAGCCCGCCTCAGATCATCATTTTGTTATTGCCACAATTATATCCCATGAGCCCGCCTCAGATCATCATTTTGTTATTGCCACAATTATCTCCATTGAGCCCGCCTCAGATCATCATTTTGTTTTTGCCACAATTATCTCCATTGAGCCCGCCTCAGATCATCTTTTTGTTATTGCCACAATTATATCCCATGAGCCCGCCTCAGATCATCATTTTGTTTTTGCCACAATTATCTCCATTGAGCCCGCCTCAGATCATCATTTTGTTTTTGCCACAATTAAATCCCATGAGCCCGCCTCAGATCATCATTTTGTTTTTGCCACAATTATCTCGCTTGAGCCCGCCTCAGATCATCATTTTGTTATTGCCACAATTATCTCCCTTGAGCCCGCCTCGGATCATCATTTTGTTATTGCCACAATTATCTCCCTTGAACCCGCCTCGGATCATCATTTTGTTATTGCCACAATTATCTCCTTTGAGCCCGCCTCAGATCATCATTTTGTTATTGCCACAATTATCTCCCTTGAGCCCGCCTCAGATCATCATTTTGTTATTGCCACAATTATCTCCCTTGAGCCCGCCTCAGATCATCATTTTGTTATTGCCACAATAATCTCCCTTGAGCCCGCCTCAGATAATCATTTTGTTATTGCCACAATTATCTCCCTTGAGCCCGCCTCAGATCATCATTTTGTTATTGCCACAATTAGCACCCTTGAGCTCGCCTCAGATCATCATTTTGTTATAGCCACAATTATCTCCCTTGAGCCGGCCTCAGATCATCATTTTGTTATTGCCACAATTATCTCCCTTGAGCCGGCCTCAGATTTTCATTTTGTTATTGCCACAATTATCTCCCTTGAGCCCGCCTCAGATCATCATTTTGTTATTGCTACAATAATCTCCCTTGAGCCCGCCTCAGATCATCATTTTGTTATTGCCACAATTATCTCCCTTGAGCCCGCCTCAGATCATCATTTTGTAATTGCCACAATTATCTCCCTTGAACCGGCCTCGGATCATCATTTTGTTATTGCCACAATTATCTCCCTTGAGCCCGCTTCAGATCATCATTTTGTTATTGCTACAATTATCTCCCTTGAGCCCGCCTCGGATCATCATTTTGTTATTGCCACAATTATCTCCATTGAGCCCGCCTCAGATCATCATTTTGTTATTGCCACAATTATCTTCCTTGAGCCCGCCTCAGATCATCATTTTGTTTTTGCCACAATTATCTCCATTGAGCCCGCCTCAGATCATCATTTTGTTTTTGCCACAATTATCTCCATTGAGCCCGCCTCAGATCATCATTTTGTTATTGCCACAATTATATCCCATGAGCCCGCCTCAGATCATCATTTTGTTATTGCCACAATTATCTCCATTGAGCCCGCCTCAGATCATCATTTTGTTATTGCCACAATTATCTCCCTTGAGCCCGCCTCAGATCATCATTTTGTTTTTGCCACAATTATCTCCATTGAGCCCGCCTCAGATCATCATTTTGTTTTTGCCACAATAATCTCCCTTGAGCCCGCCTCAGATCATCATTTGGTTATTGCCACAATTATCTCCCTTGAGCCGGCCTCAGATCATCATTTTGTTTTTGCCACAATTATCTCCCTTGAGCCCGCCTCAGATCATCATTTTGTTTTTGCCACAATTATCTCCATTGAGCCCGCCTCGGATCATCATTTTGTTTTTTCCACAATTATCTCCATTGAGCCCGCCTCAGATCATCATTTTGTTATTGCCACAATTATCTCCCTTGAGCCCGCCTCAGATCATCATTTTGTTATTGCTACAATTATCTCCCTTGAGCCCGCCTCAGATCATCATTTTGTTATTGCCACAATTATATCCCATGAGCCCGCCTCAGATCATCATTTTGTTATTGCCACAATTATATCCCATGAGCCCGCCTCAGATCATCATTTTGTTATTGCCACAATTATATCCCATGAGCCCGCCTCAGATCATCATTTTGTTATTGCCACAATTATCTCCATTGAGCCCGCCTCAGATCATCATTTTGTTTTTGCCACAATTATCTCCATTGAGCCCGCCTCAGATCATCATTTTGTTTTTGCCACAATTAAATCCCATGAGCCCGCCTCAGATCATCATTTTGTTATTGCCACAATTATCTCGCTTGAGCCCGCCTCAGATCATCATTTTGTTATTGCCACAATTATCTCCCTTGAGCCCGCCTCGGATCATCATTTTGTTATTGCCACAATTATCTCCCTTGAACCCGCCTCGGATCATCATTTTGTTATTGCCACAATTATCTCCTTTGAGCCCGCCTCAGATCATCATTTTGTTATTGCCACAATTATCTCCCTTGAGCCCGCCTCAGATCATCATTTTGTTATTGCCACAATTATCTCCCTTGAGCCCGCCTCAGATCATCATTTTGTTATTGCCACAATAATCTCCCTTGAGCCCGCCTCAGATAATCATTTTGTTATTGCCACAATTATCTCCCTTGAGCCCGCCTCAGATCATCATTTTGTTATTGCCACAATTATCACCCTTGAGCTCGCCTCAGATCATCATTTTGTTATTGCCACAATTATCTCCCTTGAGCCGGCCTCAGATCATCATTTTGTTATTGCCACAATTATCTCCCTTGAGCCGGCCTCAGATCATCATTTTGTTATTGCCACAATTATCTCCCTTGAGCCCGCCTCAGATCATCATTTTGTTATTGCTGCAATAATCTCCCTTGAGCCCGCCTCAGATCATCATTTTGTTATTGCCACAATTATCTCCCTTGAGCCCGCCTCAGATCATCATTTTGTAATTGCCACAATTATCTCCCTTGAACCGGCCTCGGATCATCATTTTGTTATTGCCACAATTATCTCCCTTGAGCCCGCTTCAGATCATCATTTTGTTATTGCTACAATTATCTCCCTTGAGCCCGCCTCGGATCATCATTTTGTTATTGCCACAACTATCTCCATTGAGCCCGCCTTAGATCATCATTTTGTTATTGCCACAATTATCTCCCTTGAGCCCGCCTCAGATCATCATTTTGTTATTGCCACAATTATCTCCCTTGAGCCCGCCTCAGATCATCATTTTGTTATTGCCACAATTATCTCCCTTGAGCCCGCCTCAGATCATCATTTTGTTATTGTCACAATTATCTCCCTTGAGCCCGCCTCAGATCATCATTTTGTTTTTGCCACAATTATCTCCATTGAGCCCGCCTCAGATCATCATATTGATTTTGCCACAATTATCTCCATTGAGCCCGCCTCAGATCATCATTTTGTTATTGCCACAATTATCTCCCTTGAGCCCGCCTCAGATCATTATTTTGTTTTTGCCACAATTATCTCCATTGAGCCCGCCTCAGATCATCATTTTGTTTTTGCCACAATTATCTCCCTTGAGCCGGCCTCAGATCATCATTTTGTTATTGCCACAATTATCTCCCTTGAGCCCGCCTCAGATCATCATTTTGTTATTGCCACAATTATCTCCCTTGAGCCGGCCTCAGATCATCATTTTGTTATTGCCACAATTATCTCCATTGAGCCCGCCTCAGATCATCATTTTGTTATTGCCACAATTATCTCCATTGATCTCCATTTTGTTAGCCTTGAGCCCGCCTCAGATCATCATTTTGTTATTGCCACAATTATCTCCCTTGAGCCCGCAATTATCTCCATTGATCATCATTTTTGTTATTGCCACAATTATCTCCATTGAGCCCGCCTCGGATCATCATTTTGTTATTGCCACAATTATCTCCCTTGAGCCGGCCTCAGATCATTATTTTGTTATTGCCACAATTATCTCCATTGAGCCCGCCTCAGATCATCATTTTGTTTTTGCCACAATTATCTCCATTGAGCCCGCCTCAGATCATCATTTTGTTATTGCCACAATTATCTCCCTTGAGCCCGCCTCAGATCATCATTTTGTTTTTGCCACAATTATCTCCATTGAGCCCGCCTCAGATCATCATTTTGTTTTTGCCACAATTAAATCCCTTGAGCCCGCCTCAGATCATCATTTTGTTATTGCCACAATTATCTCCCTTGAGCCCGTCTCAGATCATCATTTTGTTATTGCCACAATTATCTCCCTTGAGCTCGCCTCAGATCATCATTTTGTTATTGCCACAATTATCTCCCTTGAGCCCGCCTCAGATCATCATTTTGTTATTGCTACAATTATCTCCCTTGAGCTCGCCTCAGATCATCATTTTGTTATTGCCACAATTATCTCCCTTGAGCCCGCCTCAGATCATCATTTTGTTATTGCCACAATTATCTCGCTTGAGCCCGCCTCAGATCATCATTTTGTTTTTGCCACAATTAAATCCCTTGAGCCCGCCTCAGATCATCATTTTGTTATTGCCACAATTATCTCCCTTGAGCCCGCCTCAGATCATCATTTTGTTATTGCCACAATTATCTCCATTGAACCGGCCTAGGATCATCATTTTGTTATTGCCACAATTATCTCCCTTGAACCGGCCTAGGATCATCATTTTGTTATTGCCACAATTATCTCCCTTGAGCCCGCCTCAGATCATCATTTTGTTATTGCCACAATAATCTCCCTTGAGCCCGCCTCAGATCATCATTTTGTTATTGCCACAATTATCTCCATTGAGCCCGCCTAAGATCATCCTTTTGTTATTGCCACAATTATCTCCCTTGAGCCCGCCTCAGATCATCATTTGGTTATTGCCACAATTATCTCCCTTGAGCCCGCCTCAGATCATCCTTTTGTTATTGCCACAATTATCTCCCTTGAGCCCGCCTTAGATCATCCTTTTGTTATTGCCACAATTATCTCCCTTGAGCCCGCCTCAGATCATCATTTGGTTATTGCCACAATTATCTCCCTTGAGCCCGCCTCAGATCATCATTTTGTTATTGCCACAATTATCTCCCTTGAGCCCGCCTCGGATCATCATTTTGTTATCATCATCATCATTGAGGGCCGTCTCCGCAACGAAGGTTGGCTACCATGGAGCGCCATTCTGCTCTGTCTCTTGCTTTGATGGTGCTGGTTGTCATATGTTGATTTGTCCATCTCTTGATGTTACTCGTCCATGTTAGTCTTGGTCTGCCTCTGCCTCTTTCATTTTGTATTTTCCCCTCCAGGATTACTTTTAGTAGGCTGTTGTGTCTTTTAACATGCCTCAACAATTTCATTTGTCTTGTTCTAATTGTGTTTAGTAGTTCTCTTTTCATTTTTAGTTGTTTTAAGACTTCATTGTTTGTTTTCTTTTCTTTCCATCCAATTCTACCTATTCTTCTATATATAGATTCTCATTTCACAGGCTTCATTTTTCTGTTCTGTTTTCTTGTCTAATGTCCATGTTTCTGCACCATACAGGAATGTTGAGAAGATGTAACATTTAGCTATTCTTAGTTTTAACTCTGGTGTTATTTGTTTTGATGTTGAGACCGCACATATGCTATTTATATTCAGATACTGCAATAGGTGATATCAAGTATATAATTCTTCCTCTTTTTTTTTCAATCCTAATTTGTCTTTCAGCGTCGAGGGGAGATTTAGTTTGAGGATTTTCCTTTTCTGTTCATCTCTGCTGCTGTTATGTTTCCTACTGTTTCTATTATTTCATCAATCCATCTTTTTTTTCGTGGTTGACCCTTTGGTCTGGTGTTCTCGTCACTTCTAGGTTGGTTGTGTTGTGTTTTGATCTTTCCTGCTTATCACGTGGCCAAACATCTGTTCATCTGTTGTTTCTTTATGTATTCTTTAACGGAAATTATTCCTAGCTTTTTTGTTCTTCGTTTCCGATCTTGTCTCTCATGCTATTTCCTGTCATTTGTCTAAGACATTTCATCTTGGTTATTTGTCTTATTGTTCTTGCATCTAGGGTCCAGGACTGACATTGGTAGCACAACGTTGGGATGAAGATTGTGTTATAGAGTGCCCGTTTTGCCTCTAGAGTTATTTCCTTGTTGGACAATAGTGGTGACAATCGTCAGTTGATTTGACAAGCTTTGTTGCATCTTGAGTCTATTTCTGCTGCTTGTCAATTGCTATTTGTCACTAAACCTATTATATATTTAAATGCATTCACTTCCTTTAATTGTTTATCGTCTCTCGCTATGTTGATGTTCTTTCTTTTATCTTGCGATGTTCGTGACTTCTGTTTTGTTGATGTTTTATTAATGAATTAGCCCCTTTACTACTATATCTATATAAGTGTTCAAAAAAGTGCTCCTTGTTGCAGTTTCCTCATATTGCAAGTCCGGTTTGCTGCCGAAGCTATTGAGTTAAGTGCTCTGTTCACACCGTGAGCTGTGTTTCATCCGGATTGTGTCTCGATATTCCGAATACTTATGATGAATACTTATCACGGGGAACAGAGGGCTGTGTTCATTATCTGTGCTGTTTCGCCTTATGTTTTTTGGTGTGTGCTGAGACTGCTATGATGGGTAATGCAGATAACTTTCTTTGTTTGGGAGATGAGATATTATTTCGGATGATTCCACTGGCACGGGCGGTTGAGCAATTATGGATTTTAATTCGTCTGCAGTGATACCGGGGCCTTCCATAACCACAACTATAAGTATCATAGTAGGTCTTCTATTTAGCCTTGTATTAATCTTTGATCATCTACGCATAGAATCTCGTTAGTAGTTGTTGTCTTCGATGGGTTGGCTAAAAGTATGTATTTACTTCTTTACAATTTTGATATCAAGAATACATCATCGAGTGCCATCTCCGCAACAAAGGTTGGCTACCATGGAGCGCCATTCTGCTCTGTCTCTTGACTTGATAGTGCAGAATGTCATAATATGATTTGTCCATCTTTTGATGTTACTCGTCCATGTTAGTCTTGGTCTTCCTCTGCCTCTTTTACTCTGTATTTTCCCCACCAATATTACTCCTAGTAGGCTGTTGTGTTTTTTTAACATGTCCTAAAAATCGCATTTGTCTTGTTTGAATTGTGTTTAGTAGTTCTCTTTTCACGTTTAGTTGTTTTAAGACTTCATCGTTTGTTTTATTATTTATCAAGAATTGAAAAAGACCTTATTCCGGACAGTTTCAGCACAAACAAATTTCAAATGGCCTGACTTGTTTGTTTTCGAGCGCAGGAGATGATTTAACGTTCTTGAAATGTTTAATCAGATTAATCTATCATTAGGATGTGATAGCCCAACATATATAAATAATAGCTGTACGTTTTACTACATTGACTATTTATTGTCAGTTTTGGTGATAGATATCATCATTAGTGTGAAATAATACATTGACTATTTATTGTTTGTTTTGGTGATAAATATCATCATTAGTGTGAAATAATACATTGACTATTTATTGTTTGTTTTGGTGATAAATATCATCATTAGTGTGAAATAATACATTGACTATTTATTGTTTGTTTTGGTGATAAATATCATCATTAGTGTGAAATAATACATTGACTATTTATTGTTTGTTTTGGTGATAGATATCATCATTAGTGTGAAATAATACATTGACTATTTATTGTTAGTTTTGGTGATAAATATCATCATTAGTGTGAAATAATACATTGACTATTTATTGTCAGTTTTGGTGATAGATATCATCATTAGTGTGAAATAATACATTGACTATTTATTGTTTGTTTTGGTGATAAATATCATCATTATTGTGAAATAATACATTGACTATTTATTGTTAGTTTTGGTGATAAATATCATCATTTGTGTGAAATAATACATTGACTATTTATTGTTAGTTTTGGTGATAAATATCATCATTAGTGTGAAATAATACATTGACTATTTATTGTTAGTTTTGGTGATAAATATCATCATTAGTATGAAATACATTGACTATTTATTGTTTGATATAATAACAGTTGTCATCATTAGTATGAAATACAGCGACTATTTATTGTTTGATTTGGTAATAGATATCACCATTAGTATGAAATACAGTGACTATTTATTGTTTGAATTGATAACAGTTGTCATTATTACAATAGACTAGTTAACCGATTACTGGCACCACAAAGTTATCACAACTACCTAGCGCTCGCTCAGTTTGTTGGAGCGACAATCTCGCGTCACTTCACTTCTCTACAGCGTTCTCACTATGGCAATTCGACTGTTATCTTTCATCGCATTATTACAACTGTTGTGTGGTAAGTGCATTTGTTGCTGTTTTTAAACAAAGTAAGTTTTCTGATAGAAAGTGTATAGCATGCATTGTAACGACCTCGGTAAGTATTGTCAACATTCTTAGCATAAACATTATCAACATTATTATTATCATCAAATCAGAATTAAGAAAGATCAATACATGTGAAAATGTTACGTCTTCTCAATATTCCTGTATGGTGCAGAAACATGGACATTAGACAAGAAAACAGAACAGAAAATTGAAGCCTTTGAAATGTGGATTTATATAAGAATAGGTAGAATTGGATGGAAACAAAAGATAACAAACGATGAAGTTTTAAAACAGCTGAAAATAAAAAGAGAACTACATGTACTAAATACAATTAAGACAAGACAAATGAAATTTTTGGGGCATGTTAAAAGACACAACAGCCTACTAAAAGTAATATTGGAAGGAAAAATACAAGGTAAAAGAGGCAGAGGCAGAGGCAGACCAAGACTAACATGGACGAGTAACATCAAAAGATGGACAAGTCAATCTATGTCAGCCTGCACCATCAAAACAAGAAACAGAGTAGAATGGCGATCCATGGTAGCCAACCTTCGTTGCGGAGAAGGCACACGATGATGATGATGATGAATACATGTGAGATGCGATGCTTGAGAAAAGTAACAAACAACACAAGAAGAGATATAATACCAAATGAAACCATAAGAAAAATGGTATGAACAAAACCCTGCCAAATATATAGAGAAAAACAACTTAAATGGTTTGGCCACCTGGTCAGAATGAATCCTCACCAATCACCATCAAGGGCGTTCTTCTCGAGAATGCATGGAAAAAGACCAAGAGGAAGACCCAGAAGAAGATGGATAGATGCAGTGACAGAGACATGTAACAACAAAGGAAAATCACTAATTCAGACAGTTCGAGCAGCTCAAGAACGACAAATGATATAAACCACGACACCTTTTAGGTATCAGTGAAAAGAGAAAAGAAGAAGATGGATAGATGCAGTGACAGAGACATGTAACAACAAAGGAAAATCACTAATTCAGACAGTTCGAGCAGCTCAAGAACGACAAATGATATAAACCACGACACCTTTTAGGTATCAGTGACAAGAGAAAAGTAGAAGAAAAAGAAGAAGATTATTATCATCGCTGTGTTGATGATAACTCCCATATTATCTATACTATTCTATTGTAATCTATTATAGTCATCGAAACAGTTTCATTGCAGTCGGGTCATCCCCATATCCGCTCCACCTGCCATCCCAGCATTTCTCTAAACGTATACTGACTGAATGTTCCTGTATTGTGTTGAGTATAGACACATCTGCTTTCCCCACTAAGCACTCCGGATCGACCAGACCCCTTTTCCACTTTAGACTCCTCAATCTCTCAATGTATACATCCTTGTCTCATCCATTCTCCTCTCCTTTTCTTAAATACTAAAGAACAAACTTGGCGATGTCCTCTTTGTCCAGAATAAGGCCACACTCAGTGGCTGCCTGCTAGCCTGACCATAGTCACTAGCGTCATCATTATATTTGACTATATAGTTTCGTCGGAGCCGCGATAGCTCAGTGATTAGTGAACTGGACTACAACGGACAGGGGGTAGTGTTCGATCCCAACAGACAGGTTCCGGGTTCACCCAACCTTAAATGGGTACCGACATTTTTCTGGGAAAGTAAAGCAGCACGGGCTTAATACCGACCACATTACCCCAAAAATCATGTGCCGAAGGTCTGTAAAATTTATGGTCACTAACACCATATTCCCTATACGCCACTTGGCGTGACGGGTGCTCTTTACTTTTTTTTTTAAATATAGTTTCGTGGTCGGCACTAGAGTCTTGTGTTCTCGTAACGTTTATTAAAGACTCGGGTTGTGTTTTGATCTTTTCTGCCTCATCACGTGACCAACTCATCGTATCGGTTCTTTCTTTATGTATTATATTGCGGGAATTATTCCTAGCTTTTTTTTTTATCAATTTTTCCTTTCTGATCTTATTTCTCAGGCTGTTCCCTACTAATCTTCTAGCACATTACATCTCGGTAGTGTTTTTTTCCTTCCCTTATTGTACTCGAGTCTTTGGTTCTTTGGTTCTTTGGTTATGGAAGGCCCCGGTATCACAATTAAAATCCATAATTGCTCAACCTCCCGTGCCAGTGGAATCATCCTAATTACTCATCTCCCATACAAAGAAAGGTACATGTAGTCCCCATCATAGCAGTCTCAGCACACGCCAAAAGACATAAGGCTAAACCGCAAAGAAAGTGAAAACAGCAACTGTTCCCTGCTATACGATATCATCATTCATCGTAAACAATTGGAATATCTAAACACGATCAAAACGGATGAAACACACAACTCACGGTGTGCACAGAACACTTAACTCAGTAGCTTGCATTGGTAACACATCATTAAATGTTAGGGTGTGCAGAGTCAGGACGAAGAGATGATAGACCCTCCTTGCAACACCATTACATTGTTACTTACGCATTCCTATACCGCACAGCAATACTGGAACGCCACACACATTCTCATAGCCACAACGGGTATGTCTCTTCTTCTCCTTCTTCTTTCCTTCCTCATTTGCCTTTCAGCGTCGAGGGGAGATATAATTTGCGGTCTTTTGGGACAGGCATGTACCTCCTGACTAACTGAAAGAGACAGACATGTGCCTCCTGACTGACTGAAAAGAAACAGACATGTGCCTCCTGATTAACTGAAAGAGACAGACATGTGCCTCCTGACTAATTGAAAAGGATGGGCATGTTACTCCTGACTAACTGAAAGGGACCGGCATGTGCCTCCTGACTAACTGAAAGGGACAGACATGTGCTTCCTGACTAACTAAAAGGGACAGGCATGTGCCTCCTGACTAATTGAAAGAGACAGGCATGTGCCTCTTGACTAATTGAAAGGGACAGGCATATGACTCCTGAATAATTGAAAGGGACGGGCATGTGCCTCCTGACTAATTGAAAGGGACGTGCATGTGCCTCCTGACTAATTGAAGAAAGGGACAGGCATGTGCTTCCTGACTAATTGAAAGGGACGGGCATGTGACTCCTGACTAATTGAAAGGAACGGGCATGTACATCCTGACTAACTGAAAGGGACAGACATATGCCTCCTGACTAATTGAAGGGGACAGGCATGTGCCTCCTGACTAATTGAAAGGGACGGGCATGTTACTCCTGACTAATTGAAAGAGACAGGCATGTGCCTCCTGACTAACTGAAAGGGACAGACATGTGCCTCCTACTAACTGAAAGAGACAGGCATGTGCCTCCTGACTAATTGAAAGAGACAGGCATGTGCCTCCTGACTAATTGAATGGGGCAGGCATGTGTCTCCTGACTAATTGAAAGGGAAGGGCATGTGCCTCCTGACTAATTGAATGGGGCAGGCATGTGTCTCCTGACTAATTGAAAGGGACAGACATGTTCACAACGTGGAAAAATGCACAAGCAATCAGCAGAAAACACAAGGAACAATAGAAAGCCCGAAATACAATTGAACACGCAACGCGCTGTGTCGGGGAGTACAAGTTATATCCTGCTTCAGCCTGTCTTTTGTCTATGTTTCTTTGTATTCTCTGTATGAAGAAATCACATAGTCAATAGCTACTGGGAAATTCTCAAACAACTATAAAGCAGAAACTGAAGCCCTCAAAGACGCTGTAAAACTGGCTATCAAACACAAAAATTGTACAAGAAATGTGTAATACTAACTGATGCTTTGTCAGTCCTAACAGCTTAAAAGCCCCCGGGAATAGTCAGCTAGACGACTTGAGAAAAACCCTGGACCAACTGTGCAATAACTTCCAGAGAGTGGTCATCCAGTGGATACCATCACACTCTAATATACACAGGAATGAACGCGCAGACAAATTAGGTAATAAGAGAGGGAGATTACCACAAGAGAACCAACTTATAAGCTACGACGAAGCTAAATCCATCATCAAAGGCCAGTATCATGAAAAATTGAAACAAGAACACCCAAAGTATCACGAGAGGGATGGATACCTCCAACTATCAAGGAGGGATCAAGTCATCATACTTCGCCTACACACTGGCCACAACAGACTGAGAAACCACATTTTCACCAAACTCAAAATAGGAACTACCAGCCAATGCCACTGTACACTGGACAACATGACAACAAAACATGTTCTATAGGATTGCCCCCAGTACACAGACATGAGAAGGACAATGTGGTCCACACCCACCTCCCTGGAAGAGAAACTATACGGGCAACCGAATCACTTAACCAGACACCTGCCTTCATAAGAAAGTCAGGAATCCTAGTCTGAATGAGCCATGATCGCAGAAGTATTCTCTGTTTACCAAAGTTGCGTGATTAGTGCATTTCTATACGGGTCAGAAACTTGGACTACCAATGCAAGGCAGGAGAAAAGGTTAAACAGCTTTCATGTGCGTTGAATTCGAAAAATAATTAACATCAAAGGGCAGAACAAAGTAACTAACACTAATGTCTTACGACGATCCAAACTCCGATCCATCATGGCAACACTTAGGAGTCGTAGACGAAGGTGACTGGGCCATGTAAGAAGAATGATAAACATTCGTATTCCCAAACAAATATTGTATGGCGAACTTAAAGACGGAAAAATACCAAAGGACAGACCAGTGCTGAGATATAAGGATGTTTGCAGGGCTTCCTTGAGGAAATTCTCTATCAGTGAAAGAAACTGGGAAAATCTGGCTACAGCTCGTAGCACATGGAGAACAAAATTAAAAAAACGGCACAACAACTTTCAAGGCAGTGCTGATTTCAAATTGAGAAGACAAAATGAGCAGGAGAAAGGAGATGAGGCCAGGCACCGCGAATATATCTTGTTCGTTCTGAGGTCGGATATGTCCAATCCAATATTGGTATATTCCGTCACGAGAGAAGCTGTTCAGCAAAAACAACATCCAGTATAAGACACTAATATTTTACCAAACTACTGACTTATCATGATTGCTTGCTACCAACAATCTGTCAAGACGCCAAAGTCCAGATTATATAAAATTGTTCATTATTTGTGGATTTTTCCGAGTGCTGTAAACATAAAACAAAATACTGTACTCCGGTATCTCCCACTTCAACTCCCCTGATCACAAGGGCAAAGACGACATCGTGTCACTGGTATTGTCCTTTGTCACTCTGGGGACCGCAGCCGCTATACTTTGGAAAATCGCCTTATAGTCCAGTATGGTTCGCTGACCCCGAGAGGTATAATGTATCACTCATACGCATAGTTTCCTTTTGCTTGCTCCTTCCCTTTTGCATAGCCTTCTCTACTACACATATTTGGGTTATTTGGTCTACTTACTATGCCATGCTTTTTATAGTTCTTCTCCTCTAGTCCCTTATGAGACACTTCAGTTTTCTCCTCTATAAAAATTTTTTTTTCTGTGCTTCTTACCCCTCATTTACTGTACCCCACTCTCAGACATCTCACTCTTAGCGTCTTTTTACACCTGTTAGTCTACTATTCGATTCTTCTCCTTTGTGTTTGCACACTGACCCTTGTGTTTACTCCTCTGGTTCTGTTTACATTTACGCACTTTTTCGCACGATTTTCGACGTTCACGACAGCCGCACTTGGTTACGATTTTATTTTGGATTTGACAGGATAGTTTTACTTTTTGTTGTTGTTTTCTTTAACACATTTCGATTGTTTTTGGTTGTTTCGTTATTAATTTGTGTGTGTGTGTTTTATTGTTTGTTCCTGATGAAGGCCTATTGAGCCGAACGTTGTTTAGTCTGTGTCACTTGTCACGTAAAGCTTCTTACATACTTTTTTTATTTTTTATTTTTCCTCATATTCAGCTTTACTGCAGCTTCGCATTTTATGCCTTAACCCTTTGCTGTAAACATACCTGTCTCTCCAAAATTATTCGTTGATCTGTCGACTCGGAAGTTTACGTTCCTCGCGATATTCATTTGTTATTAATTGTCTTGAGAACAATAATTGCCCCTCCCACCCTCTTGCTCCCAGCCTTATTGCCAACTTATTGATACAATGAGACTAACCGCTAAAATGGATCTCCGTGTATTCATCAAATGACGTTTCTTCGTGGGTACTAACGACATTACAATGTACTTCAGGAAGCTGGCACTTCCTCATTGTTTTAGTCGTGGAGCTGTCTCTCAAATACTTTATTATTAACGGAACTGACTCTTACATTTACTATTATTAACGTAACTGACTCTTACATTTACTATTATTAACGGAACTGACTCTTACATTTACTATTATTCACTAAAGTGACTCTTACATTTACTATTATTAACGGAACTGACTCTTACATTTACTATTATTAACGGAACTGGCTCTTACATTTACTATTATTAACGGAACTGGCTCTTACATTTACTATTATTAACGGAACTGGCTCTTACATTTACTATTATTAACGGAACTGGCTCTTACATTTACTATTATTAACGGAACTGACTCTTACATTTACTAGTATTCATTAAACTGACCCTTACATTTACTATTATTCACTAAAGTGACTCTTACATTTACGATTATTCACAGAACTGACTGTTACATTTACTATATTCACGGAACGGACTCTTACATTTACTATTATTAATTAAACTCACTCTTACATTTACTAAAGTGACTTTTACATTTACTATTGTTTACGCAACTGACTCTTACATTTACTATTATTCACGGAACTGACCCTTACATTTGCAATTATTCATTAAACTCACTATTACATTTACTAAAGAGACTCTTACATTTACTATTGTTCACGCAACTGACTCTTATATTTACTATTATTAACGGAACTGACTCTTACAGTTACTATTATTCACTAAAGTGACTCTTACATTTACTATTATTCACTAAACTGACTCTTACATTTACTATTCTTCACTAAACTGACTATTACAGTTACTATAATTCACTAAACTGACTCTCACATTTACTATTATTCACTAAAGTGACTCCTACATTTACTTTTTCACGGAACTGACTCTTACATTTACTATTATTCATTAAACTCACTCTTACACTTACTAAAGTGACTCTTATATTTATTATTATTCACGGAACTGACTCTTACATTTACTATTATTCATTAAACTCACTCTTACACTTACTAAAGTGACTCTTATATTTATTATTATTCACGGAACTGACTCTTACATTTACTATTATTCAAGGAAATGACTCTTACATTTACTATTATTCAAGGAACTGACTCTTACATTTACTATTATTCAAGGAACTGACTCTTACAGTTACTATTATTCACGGAACTGACTCTTACATTTACTATTATTCAAGGAACTGACTCTTATATTTACTATTATTCAAGGAACTGACTCTTACAGTTACTATTATTCACGGAACTGACTCTTATATTTACTATTATTCAAGGAACTGACTCTTACATTTACTATTATTCACGGAACTGACTCTTTATTTTATTATTATTCAAGGAGTGTCTCAGTAACTCGGCCTTGTACGTGTTATTCAGAGCTTTATTTACATCACATCAGCCTTTTGTGTTAACTACCCGTGTTTGAGGTTAACTGAATAATGTTGTTTATCCGTACGCCGAGCACACTTTTGTTAGAACTAGGCCGGGCACAGTCTGAATAGTAAGAAAACAGAAGTAATGGTCATATCCAAGAAACAAGCATCACCAGCATGCAGCATAAAAATAAACGAGACAAATTTGAAACAAGTGCAACGCGTCAAATACTTGGGCACAATAATAACGTCGGATGGGAGATGTACCACAGAAATAAAAAAAACAAAAACATAATAGCTTAGGCCAAAAATAGCATTTCAGAAAATGAAAAATAGCTTATGCAACAAATCTATGTCAATAGAAGTGAGAAAGAGAGATCATCGGTGCTCCATAGAGTCAATTCTGACCTATGGAAGCGAATCATGGACAGTAGACAAACAAATGAAACGACGATTAGAGGCCACAGAGAGGGGATTTCTCATAAGAATGTTGAAAGTTCCCTGGACAGATAAAAAGACCAATGAGGAAATTCTCAAAGAGGCCAACACAAAAAGGCAGCTCCTAAAAAATATCAGAAAGAAACAATCAACATTTTTCGGGCACATCATGAGAAGAGGAAAGTTGGAATACTTGGTTACAACTGGCAAATAAAAGGGAAGAGAGATCGCAGACGACAAAGAGAGAAAATACTGTATAGCTTGACATCATGGCATGGAAAACAGTCAACAACAGAAGTGATAAGATGCACTGTAGATAGAAGATTGTGGAAGGACATGATCGCCTACGCCAACCGGTATGGCACATGATGATGACACTAACTCTTACATTCACGGTACTGACTCGTACATTTATTATTATTCACGGAACTGACTCTTATATATACAGAACAATAATGGAAGGCGTGGTTCCTGGGCAACGTATCAGGGGCAGATCAAGGGCGTTGTTTCAAGACATGAAGGAGACCTTGAACATGACAACAGTAGAAGTGGGAGATCTGGCTAGAGACAGATACTCTTTCAGACGAGCTGTGGTGAATGCAACGTTCTGTGTGAGGTCTGGCTAGAGACAGAGATTCTTTCAGACGGGCTGTGGTGAAAGCAACGTTCTGTGTGAGGTCTGGCTAGAGACAGTGATTCTTTCCAACTGTGGCGAATGCAACGTTCTGTGTGAGGTCTGGCTAGAGACAGTGATTCTTTCCAACTGTGGCGAATGCAACGTTCTGTGTGAGGTCTGGCTAGAGACAGTGATTCTTTCCAACTGTGGCGAATGCAACGTTCTGTGTGAGGTCTGGCTAGAGACAGTGATTCTTTCCAACTGTGGCGAATGTAACGTTCTGTGTGAGGTCTGGCTAGAGACAGTGATTCTTTCCAACTGTGGCGAATGCAACGCTCTGTGTGAGGTCTGGCTAGAGACAGAGATTCTTTCCAACTGTGGTGAAAGCAACGTTCTGTGGGAGATCTGGCTAGAGACAGTGATTCTTTCAGACGGGCTGTGGTGAAAGCAACGTTCTGTGAGAGATCTGGCTAGAGACAGAGATTCTTTCAGACGGGCTGTGGTGAAAGCAACGTTCTGTGAGAGATCTGGCTAGAGACAGAGATTCTTTCAGACGGGCTGTGGTGAAAGCAACGTTCTGTGGGAGATCTGGCTAGAGACAGAGATTCTTTCAGACGGGCTGTGGTGAAAGCAACGTTCTGTGGGAAATCTGGCTAGAGACAGAGATTCTTTCAAACTGTGACGAATGCAACATTCTGTGGGAGATCTGGCTAGAGACAGAGATTCTTTCAGACGGGCTGTGGTGAATGCAACGTTCTGTGGGAGATCTGGCTAGAGACAGAGATTCTTTCAGACGGGCTGTGGTGAAAGCAACGTTCTGTGGGAAATCTGGCTAGAGACAGAGATTCTTTCAAACTGTGACGAATGCAACATTCTGTGGGAGATCTGGCTAGAGACAGTGATTCTTTCAGACGGGCTGTGGTGAATGTAACGTTCTGTGAGATATCTGGCTAGGGGATTAGATATTCTTTCAGACGGGCTGTGGTGAATGGAACGTTCTCTGTGAGATCTGACTAGAGACATAGATTCTTTCAGACGGGCTGTGGTGAATGCAACGTTCTGTGGGAGATCTGGCTAGAGGCAGAGATTCTTTCAGACGGGCTGTGGTGAATGGAACGTTCTCTGTGAGATCTGACTAGAGACATAAGATTCTTTCAGACGGGTTGTGGTGAATGCAACGTTCTGTGGGAGATCTGGTTAGAGACAGAGATTCTTTCAGAATAGTTGTGGTGATTGCATTCTGCAAAGGATATGATACATATTCACTTAAAAGCAATATTCAGAGTTGACATGCAAGTTGGTATCCTGTTGATACATGACTATTTATATATGCATCTACAAAAACGGAAAGTCCATATTAAAGATACAAGTAGTGAATGTAGAATCCATTTCTGGATACTACAAAGCGACATGGCGTTTTGCTGAACACCTCCCCCCTCCCGTGTTGCCACCGAGGCCCACAAGGTGAGGGAAGAAAAGAATAGAGCCACTGTTACATGCCACTTATGACGTCAGAGGCGGCTAAGGAGGATCGGAATCGTCATCTGTGCAGCCGAGTAGGGCGTGCACGGAGCGACTTTGTCATCGGATACCAATGCATTTTGTGAAGTGCAGTGACAAGTGATAAAGCGGATATGAGAAATGTCCGACTACAATGGAATTTGTTAATAGAATAGAAAGTTTTACTGAACACAGTGACGTCACGGGGGAGGTCTGAATGGTTGAGAATATATAGCTTCAGCAATTGATGATACAATATATTATTGGAGATCTTATCCCTGAAGGCAAGTGCCTAACAGTAACATAGCTGGAGACTGCCAGCGACTCATAGCTGATGGTCTAATAGGTGAACAAGAACTATTGAGACCCCACTCCTCCTCCCCCTCGTGGCACCTCTTGTATGAGACTAACCAGCATAGCCTGGCCAAGTGAGTAAAAATCGAAGAGGGATGGCAAACCCGGTACCCAAATATGCCATGCTGAATTCGGATGTTTTGGGCTGAAAGGCGAAATAACCAACATAACGCATCTATCCTGATATTACGTCCTTTTAAGGACGGATGATAAAGAGGGGGAGGAGGGGGTTATTCCTGTAATAGTCAGAGGTGGACGGAAGAAAGAGAGAAAGATGATATAACATAGTTCTTACTTTTTCTAGTCTTCATTGACAAGAGTCATTTTTATTGTTTCAGTGACTTCTAAAAGAGAGTCATCCAATTTTCCATTTCATGGATGCTCTACGGATGATATCGACGTGTTGTGTTTATACTACTTTAAAAGAATTGGATTTGGTCATAACTTGTGCAACAGGTTCACAGAGCAACTGCTGAGCTTGAACAGGGCAACACATCAACGTGTTCTCGTCGCTGATGTCTACGACTGGTACTCTCTCAGCAATCCAAACATTAACGTCAGCTCTTGGTATTTTAAAAAGTTTAAATCCAAACTTCCTTACGGTTTCTATGACGAGCAAGCCATTTTTCAAGATTATACCAGCGTTAACGAAACAATTAAATTAAAAGTTCAGTTTATTCAACGTTTGTTTTCGGAGATGGGTGGAGCTAGGGAAAACGCCACCCGACTTGCCGTTATGTACGTCGATGGTAAACATTTATCACATGACGAAACCAGGAGTGTACCGCATATTTTACAGCAGCAAGATACGGACATTAAGATATTTGTTGTAGTTATCGGTGTAGCGGATGTAGGAGGGTTTCTTCATCTTAGAGACACAATCATTGTGGGTCCAGACTCTGACTATCCTCAGAAATATTTATTGGCTCTCGCAATGTGTAATCAGTGTCCAGAAGGGTGGTGGAAGTTTGAACACAGTGCCGGCACTGAGTCTGTTTCTTGCTACCAGATTACGAAGTCTAGCTATGGGAGTAACAGTCAAGAGACATTTTCCACATGCTGGAACATGGAATATTCTAACGTGGTCACGATCGAAAGTCAAGACGAGTTGATGTTCTTGAAGACCAGATTATATTCACATTTCGATGGACTTAGAAGGAAATCTTCAAATTACACAACGTATGTCTATATCGGTCTTAACAGAGATAACAAAAGTATTGCCAGGAGATTTCGTTGGACATTATTTCAGGGAACGATAACTCGCCCGAAAGTAGTTAACAATTGGCTGTCAGGTAAGCCATCTGGTGGGTACATCAACGAATGTGCCGTGTGGCAGTTTGACTGGAGCAATGACGTGTCTAATCTTTCCAAAAATGGAGGTGGTTTCCGTAATGGTTGGATGGACATTGATTGCTTATTTAAAAGTGCATTCATTTTGTGTGAGGTTTCTATCTTTCGAAGAATCGAGGACCACTTCTCAATGACAATAAAACCGGCTGCAGACGACAGTTTCAGTCGAACTTTAAATAATGGGGGATTTGTGATATTTAGGGAGAGTATTGTATCTGTATCGTCCAACTTTGCCAGCGATGATTTTAAAAAACTCCTTCTACGAACACAATACGAATTATTTCCCCTATTTGACTGCGGGGAAACCGCGCGAGATCCTCGGTTTGTTTCATACCTTTTTGTTTGCAATGGGTTCACGGATTGCAGCAATAGTCGAGATGAACAAATGTGTTCAATAACTGCAGAGGAGAAATGGCAACTATCAGGTTATATCTGTCATGGAATCCATTGTTGTGATAACACTTGTTTGTTCCAGCGATGGGTTAATGATGGCGAAGTTGATTGTTTTGTTTGTGGCTGCGATCATGAAATGGTTTCCAACGATGAGAGTGATATCTACATTGACTTGGAGAGAAACGAGACATGCGCAATGTTTTGTGATGACGATAAATGTATTCACTTGTCCCAACTTAACGACGGAAACGTTGACTGCACTGGCTGGGAGGGGCCCCTTGATGAGACTATAGGGAAACTGGAACCTGCGAACACTTGTCAGAACCTACTGGGTCGTAATATCTGGGCCCCCAGGTGTGTCTATGTCAAAGACAAGTACGGAGCTGTTCTAGGATGTAGAGATATGTCCCATCTGGATAACTGTACGGACTTTCAATGTCCACATGGATACTTACAATGTCCTAGCACATACTGTATCCCTCAGCATTATGTCCTTGATGGGATAGGAGATTGTCCTGCAGGAGAAGATGAAATCAGCGACATTATTGCACCATGCGTTGGCAACTTTTTGTGTTGGAACAGCAATGTTTGCATACACCCTGACCTTGTCTGTGATGGAATTCGTGACTGCCCAAATGAAGACGATGAGGTGGACTGTAATTTCAAATGTGCTGAAGGTTTCCGCTGTGTGTCTGGGACAGTCGTTGTTTCTACCTACAACAAGTCGATTCCTCTGTCTAAATTTCCTTCATTTGGTAACTCTGACAAATTTATGGATATATCTGGAGTGGATCTATCTGCTACACAAATTTCTGACATTGAAATACCTTTTAGATTATTATTCGTTAAAATGTCTAACTGTAAGATTCGTTCTTTAAGCTTCCCTTCTTTCAGCTTTCAGTTCTTTACAAATTTATATTTTCTTCAAGACGTGGATTTTAGCTACAATCGAATACAATCTTTTGATGGTAAGAACAAACTTATGTCTCAATCTTTAAATCTTCGTAGCTTAAATTTATCGCATAATTTCTATCTTGCATCTGTGAAAAATGTGCACTTTTCTAGTCTTGAATCACTGGATATCTCTCACACGAGCCTGTCCCATCTCGATGCAACTTTCTTCAACAATGTGCCAAACTTGTTATATTTGGACTTGAGTTTTTCATTAATCAGGAACTTTCATGAAAATCTGTTTTCCTTTCGAATGAACTTACATGCACTTGATCTACGTGGACTGCTCATTGACAAGTTTTATGCAGATTTCTTTAACGGCCTCACTATCAGTCAACATCTGTACACAGACAGATTTGAGATGTGTTGTCCACAGGTCAGGGGAAACAACATCTCATACCATACGTGTCACGCCTCAGTCGACGCCATTTCTTCTTGTTTTGATTTAATAGGCACCCATGTTCAACGTGTTTTAATTTGGGTGGTCGCTATTCTTGCTGTTGTTGGCAACACGGTCGTTATCTTCTATCGTGTCACCTGGGACACGACATCTCTCAGAACAGGCTATGGTCTGTTCGTAATAAACTTAAGCATTTCAGACTTTATTATGGGAGTCTATCTGCTAATTATTGCGGGAACCGATTATTACTACCGTGACCTCTATGTTCTGTACGAGAAGACCTGGAAAGAAAGTCCTGCATGCAAGCTTGCAGGTGTCTTGGCTACTCTCTCTGGTGAAGCGTCTATGTTCTTTACTTTATTAATTTCATTTGACAGATTTTTGGTAATGAAGTTTCCATTTGGTCAAGTTAAGTTTTCAAACGCGAGTATAAAGATAGCTTTGTTCTTGTCGTGGGTGATTTCTTTAAGTCTTGCTTTGATACCAGTTGTGTTGAGGTATGAAGTAAGTTCCTCCAATGCGATGTGTATTGGCTTACCGTTGACAACAAAACGTCTTAAGGGCTGGGAGTTCTCATTTAGCGTGTTCATCGTTCTCAATTTCTGCTTGTGTTTTGTTCTTGCTTACGCTCAAAGAGAGATTTTTCGAGTCATGTCAGAAAACAGAATGAGTCAGACAGCGTCAAGTAGGTCTCCTCGCATGGTGAAAGATATATTAGTTGCTAAACAGCTGTCTCTCGTAGCGCTGTTCAGTATCCTTTGCTGGTTTCCTATAGGGTTCATGGGGTTTTTGTCTGTTGCCGGACACGAGATCAGCAATGAGGCTTACTCCTGGACAACAGTTATCGCCCTTCCCATAATCGCTGCAGCGAATCCATTTCTGTACACATTTCCTGTCCTTATGGACAAGTGGAACAATTTAAGGCGTAATCGAGGGAAAACTCAGTGAGTACATTTCTGTACACATTTCCTGTCCTTATGGACAAGTGGAACAATTTAAGGCGTAATCGAGGGAAAACTCAGTGAGTACATTTCTGTACACATTTCCTGTCCTTATGGACAAGTGGAACAATTTAAGGCGTAATCGAGGGAAAACTCAGTGAGTACATTTCTGTACACATTTCATTTTAACGAACATCTTTTCATTCTCATTTATATCTCCAAGTCCATGTTTTCCCATAATCTCTTCGAAGCCTCTGTTGTCCGATCCTACTTTAGCATTTAGATCTCCCATCAAGATTATAATATCCTTGGCTCGTCTTTCATCCATCTGACATTGTAACTGTTTATAGAATTCATCTTGAACTAAATCATCCTTATCATTGGTTAGTGCCGCAGCATTGAGTAATGTGTATTTTTATTTTGTGTTGTTGTTGTTTTAAATATAATCTTGGAAGGACAAAGGGACAAACAAGGGGAACAATTTAAGGCGTAATAGAGGGTCAATTTAGTGAGTACAATTCTAATGTAACAACGACTTTTTTGTACTTACATCACATGCGTTTCTCATTCTCAGTGAGTACATTTCTAATGTAACAACGACTTTGTGCACTTACATCGCAGTCGTTTCTCATTCTCAGTGAGTACATTTCTAATGTAACAACGACTTTGTGCACTTACATCACAGTCGTTTCTCATTCTCAGTGAGTACAATTCTAATGTAACAACGACTTCGTGCACATACATCACATGCGTTTCTCAGTGAGTACAATTCTAATGTAACAACGACTTTGTGCACATACATCACATGCGTTTCTCAGTGAGTACAATTCTAATGTACCAACGACTTCGTGCACATACATCACATGCGTTTCTCAGTGAGTACAATTCTAATGTACCAACGACTTTTGTGCACATACATCACATGCGTTTCTCAGTGAGTGCAATTCTAATGTAACAACGACTTTTGTGCACATACATCACATGCGTTTCTCAGTGAGTACAATTCTCATGTAACAACGACTTTTGTGCACATACATCACATGCGTTTCTCAGTGAGTACAATTCTCATGTAACAACGACTTTTGTGCACATACATCACATGCGTTTCTCAGTGAGTACAATTCTAATGTAACAACGACTTCGTGCACATACATCACATGCGTTTCTCAGTGAGTACAATTCTAATGTAACAACGACTTTTGTGCACTTACATCACAGGCGTTTCTCAGTGAGTACAATTCTAATGTAACAACGACTTTGTGCACTTACATCACAGGCGTTTCTCAGTGAGTACAATTCTAATGTAACAACGACTTCGTGCACATACATTACATGCGTTTCTCAGTGAGTACAATTCTAATGTAACAACGACTTTGTGCACTTACATCACAGGCGTTTCTCAGTGAGTACATTTCTAATGTAACAACGACTTTTGTGCACTTACATCACAGGCGTTTCTCAGTGAGTACAATTCTCATGTAACAACGACTTTGTGCACTTACATCACATGCGTTTCTCAGTGAGTACAATTCTCATGTACCAACGACTTTTGTGCACATACATCACAGCTGTTTATTTTCACCTCAAAGTGGTATTTTTAGTTCTAATCTTGGAATTGCTGCAACAGTTATGACTGAAGATGTCCTGGGCCAAGTGCTCTCCACTTATTTGTAATGGCTAATTTTGTGACGTCACAAAAGCTCAGTGGTTAGTGAACTTGACTACAAAGGACAAGAGGTAGGGTTCGATCCCAAACGACGGCTTCCGTGTTCACCCAACCTTAAATAGGTACTGGATTTTTTTCTGGAAAGTAAAGTAGCACGGCGTAATACCGACCACATTACCCCAAAAATCATGTGCACATGTCTCTAAAATGTATGGTCACTAACACCATATTCCCTATACGCCACTTGGCGTGATGGGGGCTCTTTACTTTTTACTTTTTATTGTGCTATTGAGTATTGAGTTATTTTCGGGTCATCATCATTGCACTCCGAACATGTCCATAGGTGCTCAGATCCCCTCCTCAGCAAGTCCCGCAGTGTCCAGCGACTGACGACTCCAGTTCTATGTTGGTTGATAAGTCTTCTTACGCGCCCACTAAGTTTCTCATTTCTGGCTGTGCCCATCTTAACTCCCATCTCTTTCATCCGAAGGAGTGGACTCATGTTTGTCGAAGTCCTGTGCTCTTTCTACATCTAGGAGGGCATTGTTGGCGTCCGCTCGATCCATTCGTTAACTGTCTTCAACGACAGCACAGCTAGCCAGCCTGTCCGCTCTTTCATTTCCCCGTACTCCAGCATGTCCTGGGACGCTTACAAAGGCGACCTGACGTATTTTTTACTCTTTCAATGACTCTACCCATTACATGCGTACAGAGCCCGCCTCCACTTTTCTTATCAAGCTCATCGAATCACTCAGTATAATGCGTGGGTTTAGTCTTGTGACTCTAACCAGATGAATGTTCTGGTCACTACTATCACCTCCATCGTCATGATACTCGTGGTCATTTCATATGCACCACTGTCCTCCTTTACCATTCTGCCTGCCGAGCGTACTGTAAAATGGTATTTTAGGAGCAGCCGACAAGTAGTGCTGGTTATGTTGTTGTTGTTTTTGTTGTTGCGTTCGCCAGCTATCACCTCTGACGAAGTCCCTAGAGACTAGGAACTGAATTTTCCGTTTTAATCAATTTGTCCCCGGCAGCCGTGTGCACAGGGGTCCCTCGCCGCACAGGCAGATAACTCCGACTTCGGAAGTACTCATGTTTTTTTTCCGTCGATGAGTAACTGACGTTTCAAGCCGGGCCCCGCTGCTGAGACCAGGGTGGTTGTCGCAGAGAGAAATCATAAATAAAAATCCCAACCGGTGGAGCCGAGATTTGAACCCACAACCTCTCTGTCCCGTGGCCGGCGTCCTGCCTCGAGACCAACCAGTCCCCCACGAACTTTGAATATGAGGAAACTGCAACAAGGAACACTTTTCATGCATAGCCTGCAATGGATCCTGCCACCTATCCACCATATACCAGAAGTTCACGTCTTCCCGAAAGTGATGATCGTCATATTTCTTTAAAAATATATAGCGCTTGATGATGTTAGTCCATAGTTGTTGACTCCAATTTAGAACATATAAACACACAGTTAGTCGTCAGATTATCCCCGTCGCACATCAAACAACAGACCGTAAGTTTAGCGTAACGCCGGTCTAGGGATTTACGATGAGCCATTACGATAACGTAGCACACATAACAATGGCGCAAGCACAGCAATGACGCGCCCTTTAGATTCTTGATTACTCTAGTGAATGTATCCTAGGACGAACAGAACACGGTGCAAATTCTCTAAAGAGATAAAACTGCGGCTGGCGAAGCATTTCACATTAATGAATAACATGTAAATAACTTGCGTCAAGCAAATCCAACAACGGTCATGAACAGCCCCAATGTGACGTAAAGCGCAAAAGTCACTGCAAAATAGGAAAGGAATGGCAAACTACCTTCTTATATTGTCTAGAATAATCATGTTTCAGAAAGAAACGATCAACATTTTTTTGGGCACATCATGAGAAGAGGAAAGTTGGAATACTTGGTTACAACTGGCAAAATAAAAGGAAAGAGAGATCGCGGACGACAAAGAGAGAAAATACTGGATAGTTTAGTGGCATGGCATGGAAAACAGTCAACAACAGAACTGATACGATGCACTGTAGATAGAAGATTGTGGAAGGACACGATCGCCTACGCCAACCGGTATGGCACATGATGATGATGATTCAATTTTTAACAACAAAAGTTTTATTTTACTTTTACGATACTGTTTCTCCTTAACACTTAGTCTGTGTAATCATCATCATGTGCCGTACCGGTTGATATAGATGAGCATATTCTTCCGCAACCTTCTATCCATAGCGCATTGTATCAGTTCTGTTGTTGACTATTTACCATGCCATGACGCCAAAACTATCTATAGTTCCTTCAGAAATTCATGCTCACTATAATTTCTGTAATTATTTTTCAAGAAATCTTATTTTGTCACCGACCTTAAGTCTGATTGTTTCCCCTACTGTCATGCATTTAGGAAAGATTTTTGTTTCTTTGAAGTACATAAAAATATGATTTTTTTGCTTGTCCTAATTTTTAGGATTTTACAATACCAACATTTGCTGTAATCAACTCACCGTTTAAAAGGGTAAATTTCACATGCTCTCCACACAATGTTAGCACCATCTCGCGCTCACTGAACCGTAACTTGTAAGACGCAATCCACTGAGTGGTTTGTTAGACAGTTAACATAATATACAGTAAAATCTGATGTTTAGAGCACACGGTTTGATATTTTCCTAAAATTATAAAACAAAAAACGATTTGTTCAAAATTCAGACTACCTTTGTACTTAAATGTTATTAAATCTACTGGTCGGTAACAAAAAAGATTTCATGAAAAAAAATTACAGAAATTCATCAAACAGTTTCCGAGATAATTGATCAACTCTATGGGCACGAATTTCTGAACGAACTATAGTATCGTCTCTCTTTGTTCGCATTGGTGGGAGTGTGTAAGCTCATGTCTATTTTCTTCGTGAAGGACACAAATGGACAAACAACTAAAGTACATGTAACAAACAATTTATCAATTGTTTACGATATTTCTCCCTTCTTTCTTTTTTCTGTCTACATTTCAAGGACTTGTTCCACAGCCAACCATATGTATATTGTCTGCGGGCAGAAAATAAAATCTGAAAACACCTCAAGAAGTATGACGTTTTCAGCTATATGAGCTATGGATGGCTAATGTCAGTCACTTTTCCAACAACCACTCCTGCTCGCAAAGCTAGAAAAGTCAGCTGAAAAATTAGCTTCGTAGGCAATGTCTCTCGCGCAGGTGTTCTCATGACTTTAGCATAAGGCCGCGATCACAGCTTGGAAATACATAGTGTATCTGTATTTTTTCCTGTTAAGACAGTGCAGTTGTTTAGTTAGCTGAGTGACAGTGTTCCCTAGCGTTTGGCTTTTCGTGGCAAGACGCTATGCCACTTAGTTCGATCCTGCTTTGGTCCATTTTTTTTTTCTGTTGTTGATTATTTATCAATTTTTCCGAGTGCTGTAAACATACCTCTTCCTCTGAATTGATTCGCTGATTATCGCTTTGGAAGTTTCCCTCTATAATAATATTCATTTATTATTATTTGTCTCCATCCTAGAAAAGTCAAACTAGTTGGGATTTTTTCCGATTCATTTTCTGCCCGCTGGCATCATCTATATAGTTGTATTGAATGTTTCCCTGCCAAACGAAGCAGTTTATTTGGAGACAAATAATAATAAATAAATATGATTAAATAAGAAACTTCCGATGCGATAATAGGGAATAATAGAAGGAAAAGGTACGTGTTAGCACTCGGAAAAAATGACAAATAAACAACAACAGAAAAAAAAAGAACAATATATGGTCTGAAGCAGGATCGAACCCGTACTCCATGGCTGCGCCTTGCCACGAGAAGCCGAACGCTTGGTACACTGCCACTCAGCTAATTAAAAAATTAGCTATTGTGACCAGTAAATCCAGTTTATTTGTTTATTTCTGTGTGTAGCTTTCGATCTGTTCGGCGCCTACTCTTTTTCTTATAATACCATTTCTGACTCTGTTGTTAGTCACTCCGAGAATGTTTTCTCAGATATCTCATCTCTGTAGTGACAAGTTTTCTTTTCTTTAATGCTTAGTCCTAAATGATCTTCAGTAGAAAAGAAAAGACGATGGTCATAAGTTTGACATGTGATGAGGAGAGATAATAGCCGAATTGGCGTAGGTGAACATGTCTCTTCACAACTTTCGATCTCGACAGTTGTTGATCATTTCTGTTGACCTTCTGCTAAGCCATTCTCTTAAGCTGTCTGGTATTTTTTTCTCTTTGCTTCTCTCTATCTCTTCATTTTCATTACTCTTAATAGCTGTCCATGGTATACTCAACATTCATTTGTAAAACCACATTTTATATCCTCCAGTGATTTTCTTGTCTGTAGTCCTATTGTCAACGATTCACATCCATATGTTATTACTGTTTCTACATAACATTTGAAAAATAAAAGATTTTTTCTTTGAGTGTGTTTCTATTGTCAAAAATGGATTGCACAGTATCTTCCTCATGTTTTGGTAATCTGCTTTTGCTTGATCTATTCTGCGTATTTATTTAAATTCATTCTCCTCTTTTAATATTGTTCCACCTGTCTTTATTGTGCGTTGCTGTGATGTCGTTTTCTTTCTTTCTATCATTACTTTTGTCTTTTTGCATTTGAGGCTGAGTCCTTTATTTTTCCCTCCAACTTATCGTACACTCGCTGTGTCATCGCGTGATATTCCCTCTAGGTAGGAATCATCATAAACAAAGACAATTCTCAAGACCTATAAATAAATATCACAGTTGAGGGAATACATCTGGAGACAGTCCAGAGCTACAACTACCTGGGACATACTATAACCAATGATGGAAAATGTAAAACTGAAATAAACAAAAGAATAGGTATGGCAAAAAGTAATTTTAATGCCATGAAAAATATACTAACAACAAAACAAATATCGGCAGGGCTGAAACTAAGAATGGCAAAATGTTACATCTTCTCAATATTCCTGTATGGTGCAGAAACATGGACATTAGACAAGAAAACAGAACAGAAAATTAAAGCCTTTGAAATAGTAGAGAATTGGATGGAAACAAAAGATAACAAACGATGAAGTTTTAAAACAACTGAAAATAAAAAGAGATCTACTAAATACAATTAAGACAAGACAAATGAAATTTTTGGGGCGTGTTAAAAGACACAACAGCCTACTAAAAGTAATATTGGAAGGGAAAATACAAGGTAAAAGGAGGCAGAGGCAGACCAAGACTAACATGGACGAGTAACATCAAAAGATGGTCAAGTCAATCTATGTCAGCCTGCACCATCAAAGCAAGAAACAGAGTAGAATGGCGATCCATGGTAGTCAACCTTCGTTGCGGAGAAGGTACACGATGATGATGATGATGATGAAGAATCATCAAATTCAACAACGAATGTTTTAATTGAGGCAAAACAATTATTTCTGATTATTTCAAACTTGACACTAACAACTGCCCGTTCTATCATTGCAGTGCTTTCAAAAGGAGAGTTTCCAAACTTTCCATATAATGGATGCTCAACAGATGAAATGGACGTGTTGTGCTTGCATTTCAATGCGGTCAATGAATTCAGTAACGAACATTATATGTGTCGCTATTTTATTGATCATCTTTTCAGTTTTCCCCAAAATAAAACATTACCTCGAGTTCTTTACGCTGCAGTCTACGACTGGTTCTCGGTGAACGACCCCAACGTTAACGTCCGCTCTTGGCGTTTTCACTCAGCTCCAGAATACAAACCTTATGGTCACTATAAGAAGGAGGTACAACTTCAGGACTACAACAGTATCAATGAAACCATTGAACTTAAGATCAACTTTGTTCGTCGCTTGTTTTCTGAGATGGGAGGAGTCAGGGAAAACGTCACTCACATTGGCATATTGTTTATCGATGTGCAGAAAGTGGCGCGTGCAGAAGCAAGAATTGTACCGTACATTTTACAGAAAAAAGCTTCAGATATTAAAATATTTGTTGTCATAATGAATGCAAAAATTGGAATTAAAATTGTTCACTTTAGGGACACACTTCTTGTGGACTATTACGCTACCGTCCCCTATAAACATATATTAGCTTTAGCAATGTGCAACCATTGTCTGAAAGGATGGTTGCAGTTCCACGATCCTGACAACGCTTCACTAATCTCATGTTACAAGGCTATGAAATCTCGTAACGGCAGCAACAACGAATACCAACATTCTGTTTGCTTCAATGAGTACAACGTTAACAAAGTTACGATTGAAACTAAGAAAGAATTAATTTTTTTACAAACTAAAGCACCTTCGCTATTCGATGAATTTAGAAATAAGACAAAAAGGTCGCAATTTTCATTCCAATTTTTGATTGGTCTGTTTAGGGACTCCCAGAGTATTTCCCGAAGATTTAGCTGGAAATTGTTTGGAAGAAAAACTCGCCCTCTAGTAATAAACAAGTGGCTGCCTGGGAAACCTTCTGGTGGGAGTAGTAAGAAATGCGCCGTGTGGAGATTTGATTGGTTTAAGAATATTAATGATGACCGGAACAGCACGAAATATGAAGGTCATTTTGTTGATGGATGGATGGATGCTGGTTGCATGATTAATAGTTCGTTAGTTTTGTGTGAAACTGATTTACCTCGTAGAATTGAGGACAGTGCCCTACTAGCTATCAAGCCAGCCACGAGACAAAGTTTCCTTAGAGCTATAAGCAAAGGCGGTTTTGTCAAGTATAGAAATAACATTGTGTCTGTCTCGTTCAGATATAACAACCAACTTATTGCCAAGTTTCTTCAACAGTTAAATTACGAATTATTTCCCCTCTTTGACTGTCAGGAAGTTGAAGGAAAAAATCGATACATTTCCTATACGTTGGTCTGTGACGGCACAAGAGACTGCACTTATAATCGAGATGAGGATGTGTGCTTTCATCTTCAGGCTGAAGATTGGAGATTTAACACCCACAGATGCAATGGTGTCTATTGTTGTGACCGTTCGTGTTTGCCCCCTCAGTGGATTAACGATGGGGAAGTTGATTGTTCTGTTTGTAACTGCAACAATGCTGGCCTAGAATTGTATGACGAAAATGAAGCTCTATACGGAGTTATTCAAAGAAACGAGACATGCGCAATGTTTTGTGATGACGATAAATGTATTCACTTGTCCCAACTTAACGACGGAAACGTTGACTGCACTGGCTGGGAGGGGCCCCTTGATGAGACTATAGGGAAACTGGAACCTGCGAACACTTGTCAGAACCTACTGGGTCGTAATATCTGGGCTCCCAGGTGTGTCTATGTCAAAGACAAGTACGGAGCTGTTCTAGGATGTAGAGATATGTCCCATCTGGATAACTGTACGGACTTTCAATGTCCACATGGATACTTACAATGTCCTAGCACATACTGTATCCCTCGACGTTATGTCCTTGATGGCGTAGGAGATTGTCCTGCAGGCGAAGATGAAAATTACGAAGATATTAAACCGTGTATTGGCAACTTTTTGTGTTGGAACAGCAATATTTGCATACACCCTGACCTTGTCTGTGATGGAATTCGTGACTGCCCAAATGGAGACGATGAGGTGGACTGTAATTTCAAATGTGCTGAAGGTTTCCGCTGTGTGTCTGGGACAGTCGTTGTTTCTACCTACAACAAGTCGATTCCTTTGATCAAATTTCCTACTTTTGAACCAATAACAAAATATTTGGACATGAGTGGTGTAGATCTTTCTTCATCTAACTTCGAAAACGCTATAATGCTGAAGTATTTAGTGGAAGTTAGAATGTCCAATTGTATGATAGTTTCTGTGATTGATATTATCTACAGATTTCGTAAACATGTTCAAGACATGGACTTTAGCTACAATCAAATAAAGGTATTTGATGGAAGAGAACGATTATTTGATAACATCCCGCACGTCCGCCATTTAAACATGTCCCATAATGCCGAGCTTGTGTCTATCAAATATTTGCAATTTCCTCTACTGGAAACTCTAGACCTCTCATATACGAGTCTTTCCAATCTTGGCGGTTCTTTTCTTAGACAGTTTCCTAATCTGAAACATTTAGACTTCAGCTTTACACTTCTGACAAGTTTTCCTTCAAATTTATTTCCCTCAAACTTGTGCTTAAAAACGTTGGATCTGCGTGGATTACTTGTGGACAATTTCTATGAAGATTTCTTTAACGGTCTTACTATCAGTCAACATCTGTACACTGACAGTTTTGAGGCATGTTGTCCACAAGTCAGGGAGGTAACATTCCATACTACAATTGCCACGCTCCAGTGAACGCCATTTCCTCTTGTTTTGATCTCATAGGGCTGAATGCTCAACGAGTTCTACTCTGGGCGATGCTCGTTTTTGCCCTAGTTCAGAACTCGACGGCTATTGTCTATCATGTAATATGGAAAAGATCATACTTAAGAACAGAATATGGCCTGTTTATTATCAATTTAAACATTTTAGACATCGTTATGAGTTTATATGTTATTATTATTACTGTAGCTGACTATTATTATCGTGGTATTTATGTTCTGTATAACAAAAGATGGAGAGAAAGTATTGTATGCCAAATTGCTGGTTTTTTGGCCGTTTTCTCCTGCGAAACATCGCTACTGTTAATTTTCTTTATTACACTGCACACTTTTGTTAATTTAAAGTTTCCATCTCGTGAAGTCAAATTTTCTCGTTTTCTTAAAATTACTGGTCTCTTGTTTGCGTGGGTTATCTCTCTTCTTATTGCAGTGATACCAATCGTGTTCCGATTGGACTGTTATTCAACAAATGCGTTATGTGTTACCTTACCTTTGACGGCTGAAAGGTTCAAAGGTTGGACATTTTCCTTTGTTATTATCATCGGCCTGAATACCTCATTGTCCATCGTCCTCGCATTTATTGAACGAGCCATTTCTCGCGCCATGTCAGAGATCGGTCTTGCTCGAACCGAGACTGCGAGGTCCTCACAACCACTGGTCGATATAATCATTGTCAAACAACTATCTCTCTTTGTGCTGTCCAACTTTCTGTCCCAAGTTCCTGTTGGATTTATGGGCCTTTTATCCCTTGCCGGACATGCGGTTAATGACGATGTTTATGCCTGGACAACAGTTATCGTCATTCCAATACGATCTGCAGTAAACCCAATGCTTTACACAATTCCAGTTCTAATGGACAGTTGGGATAAGTTTAGACGTGGGGGCTTAAGGTCCAACTAGGTAGTAATAGCTTCCGTCAGTTATAGTTGACTATAGTAGCCTCCGTCAGTCATAGTTGACTATAGCAGCGTCCGTCAGTTATAGTTGACTATAGTAGCCTCCGTCAGTCATAGTTGACTATAGTAGCCTCCGTCAGTCATAGTTGACTATAGTAGCCTCCGTCAGTCATAGTTGACTATAGTAGCCTCCGTCAGTCATAGTTGACTATAGTAGCCTCCGTCAGTTATAGTTGACTATAGTAGCCTCCGTCAGTCATAGTTGACCATAGTAGCCTCCGTCAGTTATAGTTGACTATAGTAGCGTCCGTCAGTTATAGTTGACTATAGTAGCCTCCGTCAGTCATAGTTGACTATAGTAGCCTCCATCAGTTATAGTTGACTATAGTAGCGTCCGTCAGTTATAGTTGACTATAGTAGCCTCCGTCAGTCATAGTTGACTATAGTAGCCTCCGTCAGTCATAGTTGACTATAGTAGCCTCCGTCAGTCATAGTTGACTATAGTAGCCTCCGTCAGTCATAGTTGACTATAGTAGCCTCCGTCAGTCATAGTTGACTATAGTAGCCTCCGTCAGTCATAGTTGACTATAGCAGCGTCCGTCAGCCATAGTTGACTATAGTAACCTCCGTCAGTCATAGTTGACTATAGTAGCCTCCATCAATCATAGTTGACTATAGTAGCCTCCGTCAGTCATAGTTGACTATAGCAGCGTCCGTCAGGCATAGTTGACTATAGTAACCTCCGTCAGTCATAGTTGACTATAGTAACCTCCGTCAGTCATAGTTGACTATAGTAGCCTCCGTCAGTCATAGTTGACTATAGCAGCGTCCGTCAGTCATAGTTGACTATAGTAACCTCCGTCAGTCATAGTTGACTATAGCAGCCTCCGTCAGTCATAGTTGACTATAGTAACCTCCGTCAGTCATAGTTGACTATAGTAGCCTCCGTCAGTCATGGTTGACTATAGTAACCCCCATCAGTCATAGTTGACTATAGTAGCCTCCGTCAGTCATAGTTGACTATAGCAGCGTCCGTCAGTCATAGTTGACAATAGTAGCCTCCGTCAGTCATAGTTGACTATAGTAGCCTCCGTCAGTCATAGTTGACTATAGTAACCTCCGTCAGTCATAATTGACTGTAGCAGCGTCCGTCAGTCATAGTTGACTATAGTAACCTCCGTCAGTCATAGTTGACTATAGCAGCCTCCGTCAGTCATAGTTGACTATAGTAGCCTCCGTCAGTTATAGTTGACTATAGTAGCCTCCGTCAGTCATAGTTGACTATAGCAGCGTCCGTCAGTCATAGTTGACTATAGTAGCGTCCGTCAGTTATAGTTGACTATAGTAGCCTCCGTCAGTCATAGTTGACTATAGTAGCCTCCGTCAGTTATAGTTGACTATAGTAGCGTCCGTCAGTTATAGTTGACTATAGTAGCCTCCGTCAGTCATAGTTGACTATAGTAGCCTCCGTCAGTCATAGTTGACTATAGTAGCCTCCGTCAGTCATAGTTGACTATAGTAGCCTCCGTCAGTCATAGTTGACTATAGTAGCCTCCGTCAGTCATAGTTGACTATAGTAGCCTCCGTCAGTCATAGTTGACTATAGCAGCGTCCGTCAGCCATAGTTGACTATAGTAACCTCCGTCAGTCATAGTTGACTATAGTAGCCTCCATCAGTCATAGTTGACTATAGTAGCCTCCGTCAGTCATAGTTGACTATAGCAGCGTCCGTCAGGCATAGTTGACTATAGCAGCGTCCGTCAGGCATAGTTGACTATAGTAACCTCCGTCAGTCATAGTTGACTATAGTAACCTCCGTCAGTCATAGTTGACTATAGTAGCCTCCGTCAGTCATAGTTGACTATAGCAGCGTCCGTCAGTCATAGTTGACTATAGTAACCTCCGTCAGTCATAGTTGACTATAGCAGCCTCCGTCAGTCATAGTTGACTATAGTAACCTCCGTCAGTCATAGTTGACTATAGTAGCCTCCATCAGTCATGGTTGACTATAGTAGCCTCCATCAGTCATAGTTGACTATAGTAGCTCCGTCAGTCATAGTTGACTATAGTAGCCTCCGTCAGTCATAGTTGACTGTAGCAGCGTCCGTCAGTCATAGTTGACTATAGTAACCTCCGTCAGTCATAGTTGACTATAGCAGCCTCCGTCAGTCATAGTTGACTATAGTAGCCTCCGTCAGTTATAGTTACTATAGTAGCCTCCGTCAGTCATGGTTGACTATAGTAGCCTCCATCAGTCATAGTTGACTATAGTAGCCTCCGTCAGTCATAGTTGACTATAGCAGCGTCCGTCAGTCATAGTTGACAATAGTAGCCTCCGTCAGTCATAGTTGACTATAGTAGCCTCCGTCAGTCATAGTTGACTATAGTAGCCTCCGTCAGTCATAGTTGACTATAGTAGCCTCCGTCAGTCATAGTTGACTATAGTAGCCTCCGTCAGTTATCATCATCATTAAGTACCGAGCCTGCTGGCGTAGGTGATCATGTCTCTCCACAACTTGCGATCTCGACAGTTTATTTATCATTTCTGTTGTTGACCTTCTTCCAAGCCATTCTCTTAAGCTGTCTGTAATTTTTTCTCTTTGCTTCCCTCTATCTCTTCGTCCCTCAATTTATTCCAGTTGTTCTCTTCTCATTACATGATAAAAAAATGATGATTGTTTCTTCCTAATATTGGAAATTAGCTCTCTTTTTGCTTTGACCTCTCTCAGAACATCTTCATTACTCTTCTTAGCTGTCGATGGTACTCTCAACATTCTTCTGTAAAACCACATTTCTACAGACTCCAGTGATTTTCTTGTCTGTTGTCCTATTGTCCATGATTCGTATCCATATGTTAAGTCTGGCTCTACGTAACTTTTAAGAACTCTTTTTTCTTGTTTCTATTGTCAAAAATGGATTACATAGTATCTTCCTCATTTTTTGGAAAGCTGCTTTTGCCTGAGCCATTTCTGCATCTCACCTCTTTTGTACATCTTCCGTCTGAGGTTAACAAAGTTCCCAAATATTTAAATTCATTTACCTGTTTTAATATTGTTCCACTTGTCTTTATTTTGCACTGAGGTGATGTCTTTTTCTTTGTTGTTACCATTACTTTTTTTTTTTTTTTTGGTTGCTATTAAGGCTGAGTCCTTTATTTTTGCTTTCTTTCACTATAATGTCTAACATTTCTTGTAACTCATTTTCACTCTTAGCGATTAAGACTGCATCATCAACATACCTTAGACTATTTATATTATGACATCCAATTGTTATTCCAGGCATGCCCCTTATGGATCTTAAAATAATCTCACTATAATATTAAACAAATCTGGTGACAGCACACAACCTTGTCTAACACCCTGTTTTATTTGTTGAAACATTCCCAATTGGTTTCCAGTTCTTATGGCCGCTGTTTGTTGCCAGTACATTATGGTAAGCGAAATTAGTTTAACTATAAACAGGCATCAATATCTCATCAATGTGTTGCTTGAAGTCACAGAGTATACGTCTGCTTGGGTTTCCCTTATCATATAAATTCATCAACTTTTCATATGTACATCAACCATACATTCCAGGCTTAGTGTTACTTGCTATGTTCATATTTTATCCAATTTAATGATTATATTTAGTGATCACATTTTTACTCTAATTATTTAATGTTAATTTTCTCCACTCGCTGAATTGATGTTTTTATTATATTATGTAGTCGATTAATGATACCAAAATAAGGATATCAAAAGCAAGAGGAGCTTTCATTGCACTGGGAAACATATGGAAATCCAAATAAATTGGGCTAAATACAAAAATAAAAATTTTCAACTCAATGTTAAGTCGGTCCTAGTATATGGCTGTGAAACATGGAGAATAACAAATTGACAATCACGAAGGTACAGACTTTCATTAATGGATGCTTGCGCAGAATAAGGGATGGAAATGGCAGGACAAAGTCACTAACGTGGAATTATGGAACTGTACCGGTCAAATACCAGTGGATAAAGAGATACAGCGAAGACGATGGCGATGGATAGGACACACACTACGGAAGCCAACTGAGAGTATTACACAACAGGCCTTTTTTGGAATCCCCAGGGGAAAAGACAAAGAGGAAGACCAAGGAATTCTTGAGAAAAGAATCGAAGCAGAGATGAAGATGATGGGAAAACATGGAATGATCTTAAAAGAATTGCAAAAAACAGAACGACTTAGAAAATGTTTGTTGAAGACCTATGCTCCAGTGGGAGCTAAAAGGTAGAAGAAGAAGATGTAGTCGATGTTTTTATTGATATTCTGTAGTCGATGTTTTTATTGATATTCTGTAGTCGATGTTTTTTATTGATATTCTGTAGTGGATGTTTTTATTGATATTCTGTAGTCGATTTTTTTATTGATATTCTGTAGTCGATGTTTTTATCGATATTCTGTAGTTGATGTTTTTATTGATATTCTGTAGTCGATGTTTTTATTGATATTCTGTAGTCGATGTTTTTTATCGATATTCTGTAGTTGATGTTTTTATTGATATTCTGTAGTCGATGTTTTTATCGATATTCTGTAGTCGATGTTTTTATCGATATTCTGTAGTTGATGTTTTCATTGATATTCTGTGGTTCATGCTTTATGTGTTTTTAATTAAATAATTGAAGCCTTTGAAATGTGGATATATAGAAGAATAGGTAGAATTGGATGGAAGGAAAGAAAACAAACGATTAAGTCTTAAAACAACTAAAAACGAAAAGAGAACTACTAAGCACAATTCAAACAAGACAAATGCGATTTTTGGCCATGTTTAAACTAAAAGTAATCCTGGAGAGGAAAATACAAGGTAAAAGAGGCAGAAGCAGGCCAGGACTAACATGGACGAGTAACATCAAAAGATGGACAAATCAGCCTATGACAACCTGCACCATCAAAGCAAGAGACAGAGCAGAATGGGGCTCGATGGTAGCCACCTTCGTTGCGGAGACGGCACTCGATGATGATGATGATGATCAAATAAAATCAAAATGTTGACAAAAATTCTAGAATTTGTTTCTTAAAAATTCTGCTTTGAAAAAGAATGTTTCGTTATAAATGTTGTTTCAACATTTGTAGCTGGTAGTTTTATGGTAGATGTATGGTACAAGTATGGTAAATGTATGGGAAATATGATAGATTTATGGTTGATGTATGGTAGATGTATAGTAGTTCTATGGTAGATGTATAGTAAAAGTATGGTAGAAATATGGTAAATGTATGGTAGATGTTGGTAGATGTATGTTAAGTATATTGTAGAAGTATGGGAGCCGCGATAGCTCAGTGGTTAGTGAACTGGACTACAAAGGACAAGAGGTAGGATTCGATCCCAACCGACGGCTTCCTGTTCACTCAGCCTTTAATGGGTACCGGATTTTTTTTCTTGGAAAGTAAAGCGGCACGGGCGTAATACCGACCATATTACTCCAAAAATCATGTGCCAAATGTCTGTAAAATGTAGGGTCACTAACACCATATTCCCTATACGCCACTTGGTGTTACGGGGTACTTTACTTTACTACGATAGAAGTATAGTAGAAGTATGATAGAAGTATGATAGAAGTATGATAGAAGTATGGTAGAAGTATGGTAGAAGTATGATAGAAGTATGGTAGAAGTATGACAGAAATATGATAGAAGTATGATAGAAGTATGATAGAAGTATGATAGAAGTATGATAGAAGTATGATAGAAGTATGGTAGAAGTATGGTAGAAATATGGTAGAAGTGTAATAGGTTTATTGTAGATGTAAGGTAGTTATTAAAGATAATAGAGGAAATCTGCTTAGTGATATAAGGGAACAAATGGAGAGATGCAAAGAGCACTTTGAAGAACTTTTGAACAGACCCGGCTCAAATAATCCTCCAAATATACTACCAGCTGAAGAAGAGTTTACACGTTAACTGTGGAAAACCAAGCATAGAAGAAATAATGAAAGCCATCAAACTATTAAAAAATGGTAAAGCCACAGGACCAGATGAAATTCCTTCGGAAGCCATCAAAGCAGATATTAACACTTTCTACCAAGATGTTACATAATCTATTAGATAAAATTTGGGAGACAGAAGAAATACCTAAAGACTGGAAAGAAGGTATATGATCAAACTACCAAAGAAAGGAAGTTTACAGGAGTGCACAAATTATAGGGGAATTATGCTACTATCAGTGCCAGGAAAAATATTAAGCAGAATCATTCTGAAGAGATTAAAAGAGGCCATAGAGAAACATTTGAGAGATGAACAAGCAGCTTTTAGGAAGAATAGATCATGCGCTGATCAAAATATTACTCTACGTATAATAGTTGAACAAAGTTTAGAACTAAAATCCCACTTTATATTGGATTCATAGATTACGAAAAGCCATTTGATAGTTTAGCCAGAAGAATGCTTTGGAAGTTGCGGAGTCATTACGGAATCCCCATAAAGTTTATTAACCTGATAAAAATAATGTACGAAGAAACGAAATGTAGCGTGGTGCATGAAGGACAGCTTACAGAAGCATTTGAAATAAGAACGGGAGTAAGGCAAGGATGCCTTCTTGTTTCTGTCTCCATTTCTCTTTCTACTGGCCATAGATTGGATTCTGAAAATAACTCAAAACAACAGAAATGGAATCCAGTGGTCACTGACCAAACAACTTAATTGATTTAGACTTTGCTGATGACAATAGCTCTCCTATCACACAGCCATCAACAGATGCATGATAAAATGAACATACTTGATGAGAGATCACAACAGCTAGGACTGAAGATTAATAGAGATAAGACTTACATTATGAGAATTAAAAGTTGGCATAAACCAATAAAACTAGGAGAATTACCTCTACTAGACGTACAATCTTACATATATCTGGGTAGTATATAGATAAAGAGGGAGGAACAGAAATGATACAAAAATAAGGATATCAAAAGCAAGAGGAGCTTTCATTGCAAATGGAAACATATGGAAATCCAAAGAAATTAGGTTAAATACAAAAATAAAAATGTTCAACTCAAATGTTAAGGCGGTCCTATAATATGGCTATGAAACATGGAGAACAACAAAATTGACAATCACGAAGATACAGACTTTCATTAATGGATGTTT